>JAOUQZ010000035.1:6951631-6975768 GCA_028564935.1 Neosilurus hyrtlii
CTGATTCATTATAAGGGTTTCTCCTTCTTAGGAGAAAAAGAAAAATCCAGCTCTCAGTAATTTAATTGCTTGTCTTTGTTCTTTTTGGTGACTAACACCAAAATCCTGTTTTGTTTGACAGTTTGACCTCGAACAAAATCCAGACCACACCCATGCACAAATTTTCAGCAAACTTGGTGGGAACACTACCCTACCTGAGTCCCAGGGATGAGCTGATTTGGGTACATCAAGTTCAAGGATGAAGATCAAAGTTTTTGGAGATTCAACACTTTAAAATGAGTGTCAATAGACATGTAGTTGCTATGAAACACTAATAGGAAACCATATAGGAATTCTCAAATGAGACGATTACCAACTCTATTCATCTTGTAACACCTTCAAAAGGAGAGTTTTGTCACTAATTTGGTCATGTCCGTGTACTATAGGATATATCATAATGCGCACATGAGTAAGTAAAGCCAGTACCTATAGTAAAGTACTGCAGGGTGGAAGTACTTTTGATTTTAGTTAATGTTTCATGGATGTTTTCACATTTTTAATAGTCACAGACAGTAATAATGAGCAGGGCAAGGTTTAATGTCACCAGTGAAAACTGTGAGCTCGTAATGCTCCTAAAGAGATTGTATTTTATTGTATTATTGGTTTACTTTTACTAATTAAAGCCTGAGCTAAGTGATGTGTACATATGCAAAAAGTCACTACAGAAAGTGCTGTTATAGGAAAATAATTCACAATGACAGGGATACTGTTACTGCCCCAAAAAGTGTATGATTTTCTGATCAGCATACAGTATAAAGTGTTTTATTCCTTTTATACCGCAGGACTTTTACCACTGCAGTAAAATTATTAACGACCGCCACATTGTGCTTATTGGTTTATAGATACATTCAGCAGCCATGTTTTTGTCAGAACCCTTGCCACAAACCAGTCTCTTTATTTTCGAATGTCATTTTATGAAGAAAGTAGATTATTACATGACAGACAATTTTACGTTATAGCCTTGAAAGCACTGACACTAGAGACATTATTATGTAGTTCATTATTTGGCTTAGATCATGTGTTGCATCTGCTATACAAATCCCTGTGAGTTAACTTTTGCTCCAGAAATAATAACGCATAACAGCAAGCGTGTTAAAAGAAAATTCGTCACCTTAACCTTGAAGAGCGCTGAACACATCAAACCACGTCGCAGTCAACCGAAGCACACACTTACCAGAGCAAAGGACCTATGAGGACTTCCCTTGGTCCTGAAGAAAGAGCACATTTCACATGCGTGGTGCCCCATGCAGTACCACTCACCCTCCCTGAGGTCACTCTGCGTTCCTTCTGTCACGTCTTTTTTATTATTATTATTATTTGGCCTTAGAGGGCATTGTCATTTGTTGATGTTTTAAGGCACTGAAGTCTTACAAAGACACGTAAGATATCCTTTTCATTCAATTTATCAGTTAAATCGACAGAGTATTTTTACATTTTGTGACTGATTGCTTTTAGTATAGACCTGCTAATCAGTCGACACCTTCTGCCCAATCAGGATCAAGTATTTGGTGATATGAACAAATATTACAACATTCTTTCATTCACTCGCTGTACTGCCTAATCCTACTCAGGCTGGAGTCTATCTCAGAGCCTGACTCTGGGGGGAAAGCATTTTACACCGTGGAGAAATCGGCAGTCCATTACAGAGCCAACGCATCCACACAACCGCTCACACTGACACCTAGGGGCAATTTGGAACAGCCAGTTAGTCCATCTTGCATGTCTTGGGACTGTGGGAGAGAACCAGAGTACCCGGAGGAAATCCATGCAAACTCCACACAGAAACGCCTGTGTCGAGCCCAGGACATTATTGCTGTGAGGTGGATGTGCTGACTACTACGCCACCACACCGCCCCATATTCAGTATATATAATCGTTAGTGCTCTATTCAGAAAGCTTCATTTAGGAAAAGTGACCTTTGTGAATTTTTTTCTTTAATAGTTCATAATCATGAAACTAGTCAACTGCAAGTAAGTTAGGTCTTAAACAGGGTTATTAACACCTGTTAAGTTTATACAGGGAGCTGTCAAAGAATTGGAACTCAAATACCCTTTTGGGGGGAAATTAAATGGGTTTAAAGAAAGAAATAAACAAAATGATAATGTGGCTAATGAGAAGTAACAACTCACAGCTTTGCAGCATATCACTGCATAACTGTCAGAAAATTAAGCTTTTGCTTGTTTTATTTACTGATGCGACCCATTTAACTGCTCAATCATTTATTTTCCACATGATTTCTCTTTACAGTGCTTATTTTCAACTACAAGTCTGATTAGACCCCAATCTCCTCATTTCAGCTGCTCAGGCAAGCAGTTTAAACAATAACAGTTGCTATTCAGTTAATGCGATTAGATTCCGTGTCCTCGAAACCCTTCTGCAAATAAATATTTCTGTAGTAAAATTAGAAGATTAATGTTGTGTTATGACATCCTGGTACATTAATTCATTTTTAATGCATGCGGCTTAATAAATAATAAAACAGATCGTCTGTACGTTGTTCATCTACTGAAGTCGTTCATGACGAGCTCAGAGTGGATTTTTATTTGTAAAAGTTTATTCAATTGTGAACAGTGTCGACACAGATTGCTACACAATTTGATGAGAAGTACTGTGCAAAGAAATAATAATAATAATAAAAACAGGAGGACTTGAATGCAATGCTGTTTCATGTACAGTAGTGCAAATACACACCAATCTGAATGGCTTGGATCACATTTCAAAAGTTCCTCGCTCGCTTAAAACACACTCCCACACAAAGCAGCATGCTTCAGCTCATCATCATGGTCAAGAGCAGGTTATAAAAACACTCGTGATCCTGAGCTCCTCAGACAGGAACCCGCTCAATCAGAGAACAGCCACAAAGTCTCTTCGCTGTGTATAAAATAACAATAATAAAAAAAGCCAACTGTTTCCAAAGGTGGGTGACAGACAAAAAGCCAAGCACATGTCCCTCAAACCAAATGACCTGCCCCAGCTCTAACCCTAGCCCTGTCCACTTACCTCCACTGAAATTAATGAGACATCAAATGAGGCCAAAGGAACAGACAATCAGTACAATTAGTTAACTGTCCAAGTTTAATATTGGTTTTAATTTACAAACATCTCCCCACGTTCCTCTGGGTGTTCTCCAGGATTTGGCTCCAACGCTGTCTGGCATTGTCCATGAAACCACCATCTGCAATGTCCAAAACGCATCATCCATGGAAGCTGCGGCATACATTTAATGTCCCAACCAAAACAGCCAAGCTTTTAAAAAGGTCCTTGTTCAACACCGCATCCACCCTGACGTGGGCCGTTAATTGGCAACCCAGAGAGTCTGCTTACAAAAATCGAGGGGAAAAAAAAAACAAAACAAAAAAAAAAAAGACAAATCCAACTTTAAAAAAAGTAGATCCTAATCTACAGTTTATCAAGCATCGAGGACATGAGGACAAAGAAAACCCATCACAAGTATACCAGGACAAGGAAATATATATTTATATATATGTACATATAATCATATATATTTATAAAATGTTTTTAGTAATTCATATATACATTTTTCACAAGTCATCCAGGGAGCGGGAGGCTAAAAATGAAGCACTGCTTCATGTTGCATCACAGATCAGGTGCTTTTTGTAAAAACAAAGCAGAAAATAAAGGACTAATAAATGACGGAACAGGTGCTCTCTCTCTCTCACACACACAAACTCTTATGACCAGACCAAACGTGAAAGGCAAGACAAAAAGGTATTTCTTTAGTGCCGTCTGTGAGCGCTCCTCAGATTTGTTGAGCAGTTTCTCCAATGTGTCCTGTTGCAGACGAGTCCAGTATCATGGAACAAAAAGGGTTTTTAGTTGGACTCCCAGTTGAAACAGAACCCCAGCGTGGTAAGAGTAAGGGATCACTGCAGCTCCAATGTTAATGATCACAGACAAGAAGAAGAAGCAGCTGTGGATCAGTTCCTTGGATTTAGTGGATCGCTCCTAGGTCTAGTAAATGACTTCATACACTGTAGCCTTCTTGTCACCAGATCCTGTCACGATGTATTTGTCATCAGCAGAGATGTCACAGCTCAGAACTGACGAGGACTCTTTTGACTGTGAAAAGAAATAGAAATAAAACATTAGTCATCACAACCAAGAAATAAAAAGAACTACACTACACCTTCACTGACTGAGCCACATGCTATTCTGGGGCAAAGCTCTTACAATAAAGCTGAGGTTAGTGACTAGTTGGCTGTAAAAACAAATTGGTCCAGTGGTTAATATGGTCTTAACACCTGAAATCAATAAGACATGAAGGGGGAAAAAAACAAACAAACAAAAATCTGTGGCCACAATAATCCTGCAAAAATGCAAACTAATCACCACCCCAATGGTACGCTGTGAAACATCCAATCAAATGCTCCCGTGTCTCCCTGCTTATGCACGAACCCTACTGTGCATAAGCCAGCAATCACAGCTGAGCTTATGCATGTAGAGGGGGGCGTGGCTTTGGCAGGATGTCCAGAGAGAGGGCAGGGTGTAACCGGAGCCCTGAAGGATGCTACTTCCCAGACGATACTTTCCTGCTGTTATAGCAAAATAATCAATAACTGGGTGTTAAGAGTGATTTTTCCATTGACGTTTTAATAACGCCATGCACCAAGTGTTTATTCCTCTCACACTACATCATTTAGCCCACGATTACAATTTTGAAGACCAGCAAGCAATTTTTATCTGTTTTTAGTCATGTTTAATGTTGTTTAACATCTGCACAACCACTTAGCCCTTATCATCATCGTTTATGTTATAAGTGTTGTAAAGGTCATTACCTCACCGGTCTTTCTTTTTCCCCCTCTCTTGAACGTAGTAAAATAAAATGAGCAGCACATGTCTGAAAACATAGACCCAGCTCTAAAGCGAAGTTCTCACACTGCCGGGTGATACATGAGCACTATAGCTGGGATAATATGGGCGGAGCAAATACGCATACTTGGCAGCCGCTGTATGTTGGTTGAACTAATACAGCACTTAACCAATGGTAATTTTCCACGCCCTTCCATAAATTTGCCACACCCTCCCAGTTCTCAAGGTAGCTTCTTGACTCTTGCGTATTCCCACGTTAATGCGTAGAACACTTACGGGATGATGACCCGAAGAAGCCAAAAAAATAAATAAATTGCTACCATCATGTACCATGAAGTCATTCCGCCTACGTGACAACCCAGACTATGAATTACACTCCTTATATCGAATCATTGAGCATTTAACGATTCAGGGTCACTCCTATTCAGTTTTCTGTTGCTATAGAAACAAAATTAATAACATGAATGTTAATATAAGCCAGTAATTGCAATGACATCAGAGCTGCTGTTAACACATTCTGACCAATAACACGGGAGAATTTTCCAGGGCTGTGGAACAACCAAAACAAATCTCTATAATTTCTCGGATATAGACGCTTCTGTTCATGTCAACACTGATAACTGCTCTCAGTGGCTGAGAAAGTTCTTCAGGCTCCTACTTCACACATCATCATCATCATCATCATCACCGCCTACACTCTTCCCAGTCAGCGAGTTAAAAGCTTCAAAATTACCATCCCAGCCTGCATGGCTTCTGCTAAAGAACACATCAATCTCAGCTCCATCGGGGCCACACTGCGGTGCGAATGAGAGCAAGTCAGTGATTGAGTCACGTACCTGGAAAATGCTGGCGCCGTACGGCGTCCTCCAGGCATTCAGCAGATTGTCCTTTCCTGTGCTCACAAACCATTTACCTTCAGAGCGGAAAAACATCAAGAGTTAGAGTGGGGAGGGAGAACATGCACGTACACTCTCGCTACACTGAAAGGAAACATTCAGATGGCCAAGGACAGAAGCAAGGTGACGAAGGCATCTCCATTCAAAGCACCAGCTTGTGTTTTGTGTGGGAATCGCCTACCAGAGCAGCTTTATGCATGCAAAAAAGGTAATCAACGGAAAACCAAAAAAGGTGCCAATAGGGTACGATCAGATGCCTTACCGCAGTAGGCGAATTTGAGGGAGAGCACGCAGCTTTCGTGCAGGTGTAGTTGGTATTTGTCTGGTTTGGTGTGGTGGAGAACCTCCACGTTACTGCTCTCCATCCCTACAGCCAACCACTCGCCAGTCGGACAGTAACCCAGAGAGAAGATCTACAATGTGAAAGAGATGTCACAAGTGGTTGACACACACACACACACACACACACAGGACATGTGATCACTCTCACACTTCTCTGGCCACAAGTTTCAGAATCATCTTTAAAATGCAAACTGACTGCAACGACTAAATAAGAAACTTCGGTGATATAAGAAATGTCTATGTTTATTACGTGTCCATGGTTGGTGGATAAAATCACTACTTTCTGAGAGATTATTGGATATGTTGGTGAATTGTTTCTCTATTCAAGGCTTTCTTTTTGTAAGTCACATGTTGAAGAACATACACGGCATGGTTTGCACCCAATAGTCACTTATGAGGATCAAGTATCTGGCTTTATCCTGTCATTGTTACGTCATGTGACCAAGTGTTTATGTATATTACCTGTGAGGTGAAGTCATGCTGCTGGAGCTGCCGTCCCTCTCTCAGGTCCCAGGAGCGGACAGTGTTGTCCAGTCCACCCGTCCAGAGCTTAGTGCCGTCATGAGAGATATCTATACAACTCGCACCATCTGTGTGGCCCTGGAACTGTCTGCAAGAGACAGAAGCAATACTAAATATTTATAACTTTGTAAACTGAGCACTGGTGATGCAGATATGTACAAATGCACACGTAATATATAGTTTTGGACATCTATGCATTCACTCACCCGCCCAATCGCCCATCCATCAATCCATTAAATCACCCAGTCTCCCAGCCACTCATCTGCCCACCCATCCATTCACCATTCACCCAATCACTCATTAAATCACCCAGCCATCCATCCTTCCGTCCGTCCATCCATCCACTAATCCGCCCGCCCACCCATCCATTAATTCAACCAGCCTCCCAGCCATCCATCCTTCCATCCATCCACTCATCCATTCACTCATTAAATCACCAAAGACTCCCAGCCATCCACCCTTCTATCCATTCACCCAGATTTCCATCCATTCATCCATCCACTACTCTCTCAACCGACCTTTCGTCCATCCACTCAGTAATCCATAAAACACTTTACATTGTCAGGACTATCTTGCTGATCTTTGTTTTTCTCAGTTTTTCTCATTGGTGATTTGATGAGAACTCACAAAGCCAAAAGATACACCACAGTGCTCACCTGACAAGGGTCTGGTTGTGTAGGTCCCAAACAGCAATATTTCCGTCGCTGCAGCAGGAGAAACAGACCTTGGCGTCAGGACTGATGGCCAGAGCGTAGCAGGCCGGGGCTGATGAGGTCAGTTCGGCTTTGATACGAGGCGTCTGAGAGGCCAAGTCCCAAATGGTCAGAGTGCTGGCCTCACCACCCACGATCAGTGTGCGGCCATCTGGGAGCAGCTTACACGAGCGAATGTAATTATCCCTGTTCTAAAGATGGCAAGAGAGAAAGAGAGCGTCAGAGACAGAGAGTGAGCGTGAGTAAGAGAACAACATGACTCAAAAAGTGCTAGTTTATAAAGGAGCAATTGTTCAAGTACCCTAAGGAAATTTCTTCTCGAATATTCTGAGAACACCATGTAATCTGATGTAATTTTCTCCACCCAATCTTTTGTAATGTGTCTCCTTCTCGACTCTCGGTAATAATCGCTGCTGTATAGGAAGCGAAAACAAAATGCCACGGTTTCGAGCGAGCAGGCGGCCTTTCTTTACCCAGCCTTTCACTTTCAGTGTGGTGATTGCGAAGGTTATTGGAGAAGGAGGAAAAGGCTGATAAGAGCTTACAGCTGAGTGCATGCAAGTGGGGGCGGTTGGGGGTGGTGTGTGAGTGTGTGAGGGGGGTATCTTTTAAAAGGTTTCTAGTTGGCGTTCCAGAGAGGATGCAGCACATTTTCAGATTAACAACAGAAGCCTGGATCACTCGCAGGGCTAGATCGATAACCGGGAGCTTTCAGACAAATTAAATCACTTTATGATAGCCACTGAACAGCTCATCACATCCACGCTGTCCTTTCATCCCTCCCCCTTCTTCCTGCTGTAGAGCTTCACTTTGTACATGCCAGAAAAATGTAGTCAGCGTCAAATAATAGGCAATTAAATTCATGAAGCATATTGCAATATTCATTTTGGTGAGATTTTCCCCTGGATCAATTTTACAGGGTTTAACAGTTTAAAAGATTAGTTTATGTATAGATATAAAACAGATGGCTGTCGAGAAAGCTGCCTGATCCTTTTAATTTAAATCTGGGCAAGACGGAAGAAAGAAAGAAAGAAAAATAAATAAATAAGTAGACAAGTAAATTAAATTAAATAAATAAAAGTTATTTAAAAAAATAATAATAATAATAATGATTAGGATCATAAACATGAGGGTTGATGTACAAATACACAGCTAGCAAGGGAAATGATGACAATGAGGATAATGAACAAGTAATAACTGACAACTAGACAAATTGTGCCTAATTTTCTACAGGCATGTTTGATTGACAGCTCTGTTCAGTCACAATGATGTAAATGGAACTTACAGGAATTGTTCATCCCTATAGGTACAAACCATTGGTTAGGGTTTACAAATGAGGAATTATAAAAGCACCACAGTTGAGTCTGCTCGCCAGGCCAGCTTTCAGCCACAAGTTTGCATAACTTTGATTAAAAAGCCCATGTAGCCAGGACAAGCCATTTTAGCTACTGTATAGTTATGTGACTAACATCAAGTACAGAATTCCTTTACAGCTAGCTTAACCCCATGACCCCAGGTCTTTACCAGGCAGTCCAGTTGGGAGACAGGGCTCTTGCTGCCAGGTTGACTGATGTCCCATATTTTGACACATCCCTTGCCACCGGTGTAAACGTGGCGTGTCGGGTTGCTTATGGTAACGGCGCAGACCACCTCCCCATGGCTCAGCGTGTTAATCTGCCGTGCATGGCGTGGGATGCCAGGGCCGATCAGCGCATCTGGAGGAAAAGGGACGGGCTGCATCTGACCATCTGCACTGACGTGGAATGAGTACGCTCTGGTCGGAAGAGGAAAAACAAGGCAGATTAAAGAGAAGAAAACGATCAGGAAAATCTGCATTTAATCTTACAGCAATAGTATTGTAAAAATCAAAAGGACAAAAAGCTGCACACTTTTCCCATTTAACATCACATGAACTAACTGAGTGTCCATCTTTAAGTTTTCTCTTAATAAACAAGAGCGTTTAAAGGAGCGAGCTTAGCCTTCCCAGAATCCAATCTGCTGTTCTTATTTACATACAGCCCACTTTTTTCTTTCCATCATGACCTCCCACGTGACAACCAAGCCGAGTACCAGTCCACTAGAACATCATACTTATATGAAAAAAACAGGATAGATGGGTCCAAAAAATTTCAAATATAACCACTGTCAAAATATCTTGAATTCTACATTACAGTTTACAATCTAGGCCATGCCACTTGTTGGGGATTGTTTTTCATACATAACACTGTGGAATATCAATAGCTTGGAAAATGGAGACTTGCTACTGAGTGCACAGATTTGTGGGAAGGGTGCGCTGGCCCCTTTAAGTGGTACGCTTTAGGAATAAACACTTCATTGTTTAATGCCGGCAGCCATCTTGGACTCCGCCTCATAAACTGTGAAGATGAACTGCAGAGGCTGGGCTGGAAGTTGTGCTAATTGTGGGATGTCCCATTTATTAGGCAGACTGAGGGCCAGACTCCATATCCCTCTGTCTTTCTGTCACAATTTCCCGTCACACTTTGACATCACCACCTACTGACCGACCCTCACTCACCCTGATGTCATTGCGACGGGTGCTGCCCTGGGGCATCCCACTCACAGAGCTTTATGTACTGCATCTAATTTAGTAACCAGCGAACACCTATTTACATATACACAGCAAAACATGAACAGAAGAAGCACTCACGGTTTTCCTCCAGAGATGGACGACAGGCTGGCTGGGAGACCTGGAGCCCGCATGTGAGGATGTGGATCAAATCCAGGCTGTGAAAACAAAACATGTTCACAAATGATTGCCACAGTACTGCATACCATTCCTTGTATCTCCACTTTAACCTTTGTCTCTTCACTACAGAAAGGCTTGTGAGAACATGCAGCCGGCACTCTTCTGGCTTAAGCTATGTCACACCCAGTTCAAAAGCTCAAGTCAAGCAGCACACATGCAAACGTGATATTTAAAGGAAGATTATGTGACCGGGAAACACATGTGGTGACAGGAGAAAAGGGGTAGGGGAGGGATCTTACCATGGGCGGTCGGCCGTAAGCTGCAGCCGTGGCTGCTGCTGCGCTCATCTGAGGGGATATCAGGCCATAGACACCTGTACTGGAGAGGGAGCCGTTCATCTCTGGGTGATGACCCATCATCGCGAACGGAGCAGCGTAGGACAGAGGAGTCCGCAGTGCAGGAGCTGCACACGCATTTTAATACTGTCATTTGGTTTGCCAGAGTATAATGAGGTATATTTGCATAACAAAGTTTTAGTGAAGCATACAGCAGCACATCACAGGCACTGGATTGGGAGTTTGGTTCAAAAAAAATTGTCAGAGAACACAGGCGCACACACACACACACACACAAGCCCATAAACACACACAGACACACAAAGCAAGCCCAACACACACCAATATATACAAGCATTTTATATATATATATATATATATATTCTTACCCAACACGTCCATGCCAAGAGGTTTAGGTCCCGGGATGGGCCTGAGTCCTGGGGTGCTGCTGGTTCCAGGGGTGGGTGCGTCGTTGCGTGGGGTGGGAGTGTTGGACTTTAGGCCTGGCGTTGAGGATTTATCATTCTAGAGGAAAATAAATAAATAATTGGGTGTGTGGGGGGGTTTTTTTGTTTTGTTTTTTTTAAAAAAAAAAAACAAAAACAAACAAAAAAAAAACCTGGAACCGAGAATTACAAATGCAGCAAAGCTAAAAACTGCAAAAGCACAAATCCAGATACGATCAGAGAGCTCTCTCTTGCTAATCCAATCAAATCCTGACAGTTTATTATAATCTGGATTAAATCGAAGCCCCTGAACCATCCAAACAGGAAGAGAAGGAGGAAACGCCTTTATCTGTGCACTCGCTGTTAATCGCTTTACTCAACGGGTTTAAACATAGAAGAGCAGCCAGGCTGTTTCTCTGAAGTCACTGCAGTAACAGGGAGATAGAGGAAGGTGGAAGGGGTCAGTGCACGGTGCTTACATGAGGGTGATCCTTGGCTTTGGAAGACGGCGTGCTCCCAGATGACGCCACAGAGGCCGGACTGTTTGGCGCGTCTTTCTTCAGCACTCGGGCCTTGTCAAGGCCGTTTTCTGGGGGAGAGTGGGAGGGACTACCCCTGGGAGTGGGCGGGTCCTGTAGAGAAAACACGTGAATTCAGAGCTTGATTAACATGTGAGTTGACTGGATTTTTACAGTAAAATCAGAGTTGCCTGTGTGTGTGTTCACTTTGGATGGGTTAAATGAAGAGCCAAATTTCCCTTGCAGGATTAATACAACAAGATCAAAGCTTTGCAAAACAAAAATGAACATATATATTGGTAAAAAGTTTACACACTTGCGCGAGGTGTTTCTTGGATGATTTCATTCAGCAATATTACACAAAACTTTAAATGGAAACATTTTACGCAAGTCACATGATATAACGCATCAGATTTCAGTCCCCATGTTTAATTGGATGGACTGTCAGAGAAGAGAAAACCCAACTTTAATCACATATCAGTAAAAACATAGACCCAACTGTAATCGATCATCATAAAAAAGTAACTTAAGGCAACAAAACAAGGGTGAATACTCTGTCCAATAAAACTGTAATTGAAATCCAGGTACTGTCATCATTGTCAGGCCTGATTTGGATTGTGATTTAGGAAAAGATGTGACTGAATTAAACATGCTGCTAAAAAGAGTTCATCAATATAAAGGCAAGTAATTAACATACGCTACCTCATTGGAAACATCAACCACAAGGTCATCGCTTTTGTCCCCATCACTATCCTATAGCAGGGAACACAAACAATTTATGTACTTATTTACTATGTATAAATAATTAATAAAAGAAATACACGAGCATGCAAAGGCTGACCAAAAAAAATACAGAATAAAAAAACATTCATAGAATTATTTAGACCAAGGTCCTGAAAGCTGGATGTTAGTGGCCCACATGCTTTTTTCCCCTTTTCCTATTTTACTGAGCCCAAGAAAACACTGCAAAAAAGCACTGCAAGTGTGCATTGCACAAGCAACTTACATATCTTAAATTGTCCTTCTCCTCGATTTTGCGTTTCTTTGCATCCAAGCTGTAGTCAGATGAGGCCCGGTGTTTGTCGCTGGCCCTCAGGCTATCTGACGGCGACACAGAGTTATTCTGCAGAGATAATAGGAGAGAAACTGATCAGAACATTATTACTAACCTGACAATTATTTAATAGAAATGTGTTAGTATATCCATCATAGTGTAGCTTCATTTATCGCTCAAAAGAAACTTTTAAGATGGCTTAAAACATGTACTAAATCTGGAAAAGATGGAAAAACAAAATCAATATTGTGATAAAATATGGCACAGTACACTTTTCTGGGAGGGAATTCTCAGTACTGTATAGATTTCAGTAAAGTAGGGAATAAAACTGCATGGCACATGCAGTTACAGGAAAATTAATCCACATCAGGGTGGTAAAAGAAGTATTTTTACCACCTTAAAGTTTATGATTTGATGATGAGTTTATTAAACATTTCAAGATTTAATGCAGTGGAATATAAAGCAGTCAGCTGAATTACTGCTTCCACTACTGTCAGAGCTACTGTTATAAAAATGAGGCATATACTACATGCTATGGTCACTTGGAGCATTATCACACTTTACAATGGAAAAATAAATCAATCATAATTTTGTTTTAGATTTTTTTCTCTTAATGTTTCCAGGTTGTATGTTCTAACCACCTTTGCGTTTTACATAAGTTTCTGTATAGCATGTACTGAACTCTAAACAGACGACATTAGCTACATAGTGCATTGCTATATCCGCGTGCACAGCGCTTACCTGACCCGCCTCTATAATAGTTCAAACACATAAATATAAACTATTTAAAAAAAAAAAAACAATGCTTTCTTCATGTTTCCACATAATATACAACTTTTAAAGAGACTTAAAGATGCTTCCCTAGTTAATTATTCAACATTCTGTCCCATCAAGTAGAAAAAAAATATCTAAAAAACATTTTCAGTCTTCCACCAAATTCCATTATTCCTCCTTTTCCTAGTTATTGTATTGTTTATGCCAAGTATCGTGCATAATAATTTCCCCATTATTCACCACATGATGCATAAATTGCAGATACAGCATTTAATGATTGTGTAATTCTTTTGCAACCCTATATCCTTTTAGGAAGTAGAACATCTACCGAACCTGAATAAAGACCCCATATACATAGATTCTCTTTGTAGAGGTACTCTGGAGCTAAGCGGCTACAATCTAGATGGAAGCTAAATATCCCTAACACAAATATCAGAGGCAACTTGCAGCCATGGGGACGTGTGTGTGTGTGTGTGTGTGTGTGTGTGTGTGTGTGTGTGTGTGTGTGTGTGTGTAAATCCTTGTTAAAAAAAGTAAACACTGCTGGAACAGAGGGTTAAGCTCCATGCCATGTTACATCAGCACTGCACTGGCAGTAGGAAAGAAGCTCAGGGGCATCCAAAGCCACTGAAGCAAAGCAGGCAGGACAGCTGAACAAACTCAGGGCTGAAGACAGGAGTGGGTCGAGGGGCACTACGCTTCAAATGCTCTGCGCCAACCCTACAGGCGAGCAGCCTCGCCCAGTCACAACATACCAAGTGGACAAGGAGGGAAGTGATGCTGACAGCACGGATACGTCTGCATGAGGGATGGAGGGAAGGGAGGAAGAGGAGGAGGAGGGGCGACGGAGCGAAACGTAAACAAGCTGACCAGAATCGACAGCCTCCCTCCCTGAGACTTAAGCAGCCAGAGGACAGCTTGTTTTCCTCTCCTCCTGGATCCTCTAGCCAAACACAAGCCAACAGTTAACCTCTTTCTACATTAAGCAGGGCTGAACAGAGACACAGCAGGAGAGAGTGAGTGAGTGAGAGTGTGTGTGTGTGCTCATCTTACCCAGGCTGCTTGGCCTTCTGCCAAGACCACTCACTCGCTTTATTGCTCTTGGTGGGTTTCCACCACACACACACACACACACACACACACACACACAAAAAGACAGTAAAGGAGGAAGGAAGACAAAGTGGGTGTACAGGGAGGAGGAAACTGAATGAGGTACTTAGAGACTGGCTGTGTGTGTGTGTGTGTGTGTGTGTGTGTGTGTGTGTGTGTGTGTGTGTGTGTGTGTGTATGTATTCGGGAAGGTTTACAATAGAAAGGCTTAACAAAAGAATCAAAACTATAAAGATGGGTGAAAAGAGAAAAGAAGGAGGGGGAAGGAAGAAAAAGAAAAAAAACAAGCAAAAAGAGAATTGGCAGCCATATTGCCTGGGCACCGGGTGCCACTGGCTGTGGGCATGCCTGAGCAGGATGGCGTCCTCCCCAAACCAGAGAGGGGCTGCCAGGGCACACATGCCAAGCCCAGGCTTTCACTAGGCCCTATTCATCCAGAAATTGCAAGTGACAGAGAGACAGAGAGCGAGAGAGAGACAGAGAGAGACAGAGAGAAATGAAAAGGAGGACGTGGTCAGGCTATGGGAAGTGTCCTCCAGACAGAAAGAATTCTCTTCTCGCCTGGAGATGAAACAAAGACATGCCAGGAGCCGGTGCCAGGCGAATCCTGTAGCCCAGTCATGCCACGCCGCAGCTCAATGTAGCCTTTGTCAGTGCAAGTCTATGATTCTTGTCTCGATCTCATCTTAATCCAAAAATAATAAAATAAACCTAGACAGCACTGACAACATGACACAACAGGGAGGAGGAATTCTGTGTGTGCGTGTATGTGTCTTGTGCCACACAGCAGGTTTAATTGGCTGCCCTTTTAAGGCCGGCTTAACATCACTCAATAAGCGAAACTCGGACAGCCTATCAGATGACCCATGACAACAGGAAGGCCAGGCGGGCGTGGAGTGGAATGGCCACCGCGGCGCTGAGCGCTAATCAGCAACAGGCTCTGATTTCGGCAGACATGACTGCACCCATTCAAGCTGTTGCCAATCTCTCTCTCACACACACACTCACACACACACACAGGACAAAGAGAATACAAGTGGGCATTTGATACAGAATAGGAGAGAGGGATCAGACAATTAAAAAGAAAGATGAAGCTGCCTCAGGGGCTGCAAACCTTTCCCGTCTGATGAGATGGAAAACAAACGAATCCTGAACCGAATCAGGAAGGTTGTGCGAGACTAGAGACATTGCGACAGAGAAAAGCTAAAATGAGGGGGAGTGCAGGGAACAAATCCTTTAAGACACAGAGTCAAAGTCTTTTTTAATTGTGATGAAATTATAGAGCTGCTAATCCCTGGCCTGTGCCGTTGCTCATTTTTCACCTGGATTAAAGGCGGCGCAGGATTAAACCTCGACTCTATTTCCTTTTCATTACTTTATTTAAAAGGGCTTAGAGCACAGTAATGCGGCTCGGCTCTCTAATGCCACGCAAAGAGCCTCCATCAGCAAACAGCGCGGCTCAGAGTCAATGTCAAGCAGATGCCCTCATCACACTCACCGTGCTCGACTCCCGGTCTGCATCCGCGCCAACCGAGGACAACGAGGAACAGGATAGGAGCAGAAAGGACAAGGGAGGATGAAATCACAGGAGGCGCGGGGAAGGAGGGGGGGGGGGGGCGCAGATGGAGAGAAGTCAGTACAAATGTCCTTTAAATTCTACTTATATTTAAGCAAAATATTCAAATTCAGCATTTATATAATCTGTTTTTTTAATCTTCAATAACCTCTGCATGTGCGGGTACCTCTGTGCTCCAGGTCGTGATGGTTCTTCTCGTCTTTAACTGGTAAGTGGGCTTGATTTCCCAGCGCTCCAAGCGTAAGCAGGCCAGATCCAGCACCTGTGACTGGGGGAAGGCCGGGCGGCTGCAGGCCTGAGGGGTGAGGGGGCAACTGGACAGGAGGACCGTGCGCCGCGTGAGAGAGGTGCTGAGCCTGGAGCTGCTGCTGCTATGGGAAAGCACACACACGCATACACACAAATACAAACACAAAGAAATCCAAGTGGGTCGCTGGGAAAAGGTACAGATACACCTAATGCTGGAAGAGGAGGCTGAGCACAAGTTAAGAAAAATAAAACAAAACCAAAAAACACCACAGTGGCACATCCACGCTGAAACACTGGTATTAGTCTCAAACCTCCTTTCTACTCACAAGGTGCAGATTTGTGCAACCAGAGAATCATCAGAGAGAACTGGCTAATTAAGTAATTATAATGCAGGAATTGATTAGGGGGAAAAAAAGGAGAAATAAAGAAACTATGACCAACATTTGTCATAATTATCTATCATTATTAATTTCTGATCAAATTAATCTTAACATTGATATACACTTGCAAGTTTAGCATCCCCACCATTAACAATCTAATATAATACACATATCTAACACACACACACACTTTTTTTAATAGCATGAATGAACTTCAAACCATATGGAATGGTTCAGCGAGTGAAGAAATTAAAAATATGTGAACACTATGCCTGAAAGGTTAAATGCTGCAATCAAAGTAAAGGGTGTTCACACTAAATATTGACTATTTTCCCCTTAAAAATTATTTTTGTTATTACTATATATTGTTGTTTGTTTATTTATTCTCATCAATATGATCTAATATTACATTAAATAAATACTATTGAATGAATAGTAGTTGGTTTCTGATTTATCTTCATTTTGTTAAGCGTAGAATCATCACTAAATTTTTTTTATTTCTTCACTCACTAAACCATCCCATATGATTCGAAGTTCATTCATGTTATGCAAAAGTAAAAAAAAAAAAAATTGTGACACCTTTCAATCTTTCTGAAAAATTGGTATTTTCAGTGCTTATTAGCCATACTTTTACCTCAATATACACGGAATATTTTTTAAAAAATTTTAATTCATTAGAGGCCCCTTTAGACAAAAGTGGTGGTGTATAATCTTCACTCCACACTACTATGTATACACACACACACACACACACACACACACACACACACACGACCCTTGGTTTAACATCCAAAAAAGAAAGAAAAAAAAATGTACACACACACACACACACACCGTCTAATGTAAAGCCACCACAAAAAACATGAAATAACAAGGGAATGTGTGGGTGTACTGCTGACTGCGGTAAACAAACTGACATGTGTATAAGGTGATGATAAAAAAAAATAATTAAATAAAATAAAAATAAAAAAAATACACATGTGAATGTAACTAAATAATTCTACCCCCCCAAGCCTGCAAGTCATTCCCAGGTTCTGAGTTTATGCACCTTGTCAGTGGAAAATGAATTCACAAGAACATGTCCAGAAGCACTGTATTCCAGCACACAATGTTAGCAATACATCAGCTGAGCGCTCGATAAAGTAAGTTCGGTGTAATTCATGTCAATCCATAAACAGAGCAAAAAAGTGTGACAAACATCAGAGTCAGAAATGAGAGAAGACAATGTCTTCATGGCAGAAACAATTCAAACCGATTATTAACTGATGACTTGGATCAGGTGTGTTCGAAAAAGAAACTCAAACTGTACCACATGCAAAAAATAATAATAAAAAAAAAAGAGGTCTAAACTCTTCACCACGCCTATTTAACAACAGGCAATTAGCTGCTACATTGTGTTCCTGTTAATTCAGTCATCAATAATGTGGCCGGAACGAAACAGTCCCCGTTTACAAGTGAGAAGGAGGGAGTTAATGATGGGGAGAGAAAAAGAACGAAGACAGAGAGAAAGAGAAAGCAAGAGAGCGAGAGACAAAACGACAACTTTCGTGCGGTGGGAGTTGTTAATGAGTTCTGCACCATAAGAATCATAAAACTGCCTCATTACAGATGCACCACCTCCCTCTGGAGAGACGCATTGCAAAATTAAGAAATAATCATCGAACAACGCTGTGTAACAGTTTTAAGGCTAATAAAGATCTTGCACATACACACATACACACCCACACAAAGCAGCAGGATGAACACAAGTCAGTTCAGTCATTACATTAAAGTCAGTTGCGAGTTAAGCTTTAGTACTTCCTCAAACTCGTACCACATGGTTCAGAAACGTGCAAAGCAACGGTTAGAGCAGCATCTTAAATGAGATCAAGCATCCTGCACATGCACACACTCATCTGCACAAAGCACTCTTACACACTGACCGTCAGAGTGGGATAGACAGCATCGGCCGGTTGCTGTGGAAGATAAAAAGGCACTCAGACCTTCCACTACACACTCGTTATTAGTACACATCATCCGTTTCTGGGTGCATCACCATTCTCTCTCCACAAATGCTGCCATCAGGCACGAAAATACACTGACACACTGACTGTTTTTATCTTCTAGACTTTAATTTCGTTGGCAACTCTAGCATTCAGCATTAATAAAAATGCCTATTCAAGAACTCACTGTTCTATAAATTAAAAAAAAATTTTATTTTTTTTTAAAAATCAATAAATACAGTTATACTTGACTAGTATGCACTGAAGGGGAGGTGCATAACTGTTTAATTATATACTAGACAGGAACATAAAATACATTAAAATGAGATTTGAGCTTAATTTCTTACATATTTATTATGACGGACGCAGGTAAGCTCCGAGAGCACACACAAGAAGGTCTCTCTCTTGTTCTTTAAGTCTTTAAACCTCTTAAAAGCTTTAAGTACATACTACGAAGAAACGTAAAGAAAATTGAACTAAAACCAGATTTGTATATTTACATATTTCAACTATGACAGAGACAGGTCAGATGAGCTCCGCGCACTGAGCCGAGGTCAACACTGTGTAGCTAAGGCTCCGTAAAAGAGTTTTAGTATTCACTATGCAAAGACACAAGGAAAACAAAATAAAACGAGATTTTTGTGGTTTATTTTCTATACTATATAAGCGTGACGATGATGGCGTCACCTTCTTCAAGCAGTCTCGATAACCTGTGAGTGTTTGTCCATTGTTTTAATCACATTTTGATGCATTATCTACCGGGGACAATATGCAATTATCAAATTGTATGATATAGAGAATTATTCAGGAGAGGGGTTGTTATCTGCTGAGGACAAAGTCTGAGATCAAATTATTTGCCATATCATACGAAAACAAAATTCTGTAATTGCTTTATTATTCATTCAAAATATTTTCAAAGTAGACAGCTACATTTCCAAGTTGTGTGCCAATCGTGCAGGAATCATTCAACTTATCTGATGGCAACAGCGCAATAATTTGGTTATGTGATGGCAATGATACAACAATTCAGCTCGAAGAAAGAAACCCCAAGAATTATTTGAAGCTTTCCACCAATCAGAAATGAAAAAATATTTTGAAAGAATAATAATGTCTATTAACCCTAAGAGAACCAATTAGATCGGGAAATACCCATGTACTATGTATGTACACTCACACACACAAATACATACAGTTGTGTGCAGTGAAGATTATACACCACCACTTTTGTCTAAAAGGGAATAATAAAAAATAAAAAGTAGGAAGAAATTACTTCTCTATAGTTTTTTGGTAAAAATGTATTGCACAATGCTATTGTAGTCAGTGAGAACCTAAAAAATCATTCCGACAAGTATACTGAGGTAAAAGTATGGCTAATAAACAAAAACACTGAAAATACCAATTTTTCAGAAAAATTGTAAGGTGTCACAAATTTTCTTTTTTGACTTTTGCATAAAATGAATGAACTTCAAAGCACTAGTCACTAGTAAGTGAAATTAATAAATACAGTACATTTATACAACTTAAGAAAATGAAAATAAATCAGAAACCAATTACTATTACAGACAACAATATACAGTAATGACAAAAATAACAGTCTCTTTTTTGAGAAAAAAGTCAGTATTTGTGGCCACCCTTTACTTTGATTGTAGTATTTAATCTTTCAGTGTTCACATATTTTTTTTTTTATTTCTTCACTCACTGAACCATTCCATATGGTTTGAAGTTCATTATTGCTACGCAAAAGTAAAAAAACCTTGTTTTTTCTGAAAAATTGGCATTTTCAGTGTTTTTGTTTTTAGCCATACTTTTATCTCAATATACTTGTCAGAATGATTTTTTTGGTTGTCATTTCCTACAATAGCATTGTTCAATACATTTTCACCAAAGAATTATAGAGAAGTAATTTTTTACTTCTTTTTATTAGGAGCCCTTTTTGACAGAAGTAGTGGTGTATAATCTTCACTGCACACTACTGTACAGTCTAATATAAATTAAGATGTGCATTTTTTAAGCTTCATAATAACATTATGGCAATAAATCAAACCTGAACCAAATCATGAGGTATCGAGAGATTCCTTCTGTTAAACATGCTCAAAGATTAATTTTAATTTTTATTCTATGCCAAGTTGTAACTTATTCTTTTTGCATCTTCATATATCCCTCCAACCTATATGAAGGTCTCCAGCTTTGAAGCTTTTAAATCTCATCATTTTTTTCCAGTCGGTGTAAGACGCGCCACTGGCGTTTGCAAAAAATAAATAAATAAATAAATAATATTGAAAACATTCACAACTGTGTGCAAAGGTATGAAAAGATTAAAAACCTGTAATTTACCTGCCATTACAAAAGTGCATGTATTAAACAAACATATACAGTCTTTGAAAGAATCTGTACACATCATAACCCTATGATGTGAAATTCTAATCGAGTGATCATATACTCGTCATACGACTGCATAGTACAGTCTGAGAGGAGTACAAAGTGTTTTATTTTTACCCCAGTAACACACCCAGCCCGAAGATAAAGCTTCCCACCCTATGGCCCATCATATGTAAAACACAAGGCTGTGTTATCAGAGAGTCGATTCGGCTTGTAGGCTTCTATGGAAATCTGAATTTGAAACCCAAATGTGCTGCAACAGCATGCAAAGAGAGTGTGGGGTTCCTCATTACAACAAAGACCACGCCAATAACACAACCTGGGCTATTTACATACGGGGACGAGCTGGCTGATAAGTGTAAAGATTACCATTTACATTGGCTATGATAGATAACCAGTGTGGCATGACTTTTGTCTGTTCAAACAGGTGTGTGCACGTGTGTATGTCCAAGTGTGTGTGTGTGTGAGATAGAGAGAGCAAGCATGGGTGTTAGAAGCTACACCCATGTAAATAAGCCTGCAGTGTTTAACAATGTTAATGATAAGGTCACTGTAAAAAAAGAATGAAGAAAAAAAAAGGCAAAATGAAAACACACACGTGCACACACATGCATTCTCTCTCTCTCACGCGCACACACACACACACACACACAAGCAGCAAATTATCCGGGAAAAAACCCACACAATACTGTTTTGGTATTTAGGGTGCCAATACTAACAGACCTCCTAATAAGCTTGCTTTATTGACCTCATTCTCTAACCACATCATTTCCTGCCGTTACTAAAAGCATTCGAAGGCATGAGCTGCTGAAGGAAGGCTGGAGGACTGTGTGGAGCTACCTAAAAAAAATAATCGGTGCTCTAGGAGATTTATCAGGTTCCCCCTTCAACAATGGTTCTTAAAGTAAAGCGGAGCCAGGGATTTTTTTTCCCTTTACATTGTCAATCACGGTCTGTGAGGTTCGGCAGTATTACAAAGATATTCTACTCAACAACACAAGTTCACGTAATCATTAGCCTGTTTAACAAGCCACTTGGATAAAAAGGGTTTAATTCAAACATTAATCATTCGAGGTGCTTTATTAAAAATGGCATCTTGCCTACAACGTGCCATATCTTTAGAATAAAAAAAAGCTCTGTAGCAGCAACAGACAAAATCCATCTGTACACATTGACTCAAGGAACAGTAATGAATAGCATTATAGTCAAACAGGAGCCATGAAATTTATTACAGTTAATGGGGTTCATGCATGCAAACCAATTGAGATCTATGAATCCCTCCATTAATAACCCCACCCTCACCCCCCCTTCCACTCAACCACCCCATCCTTCTCTAGCGGCTCCCTTTATGCTTAAAGGAGTGCAAAACTGATGAAATTGGTGGTGGTGGTGGGGTGTTTACCCCTTTAATGGCAAAGCCCATTAAAATAAGTGCATGGGTACTATTTGAATATTGAAAGGGGTTAAGCGGATAGACAGCCTTCTGTTACATCTCTGACAGCATTCCGAGTGGAACCTTCTGGAATAATCGCAGAAAACAAACTGAACGCTTATTTCCTTGCTTTCATTTCTGCCCTGGATCTCCATGCAAGCTGCCTCCTGCTTTCCTCTCCACTTCCCTTTCAATTTTTCTATTCCATGCTTCTTTACACACACACACACCCCTCTCTCTGTCTCACTCTCACCTCAATGTGTGTGTGTGTGTGTGTGTGTGTGTGTGCGCCAAACACTGCTGGCTCCCGATTACCAGTGAATCTTTAATGACCCCAACACCCCTCCCTTTCCTCTCCCACTCACTGCCAGGGCACAGATTGATCTTTTGCCATCTCTTTATCCAACAAATAAAAGCTTGTTTTTCCAACCGGTTTGTGTGTGAGTGTGTATGCGTGTGTATGTGTGTGTGCGCGTGTGTGTCTGCCTGACTGCCTCCCCCTATTTTCCAGCCATCAGGATAACAAGGAGACACTGAGGACAAGCGTGTGTGAGCAGTTGCATTAAACTGCTTACTCTTTCACACTCACACACACACACACACACACACACACACACACACACGCACGCACGTGCGCACTCACACACACCCCCAATCAATCCACCGTTCTCCAAGCTGCTCTACTGAATGGCCGTCTGCTAAATGGCGCGGTCCTGTAGACAGTTGCCTTCAGCTGGACTGGAGGAAGCAATTACCTTGAAAATGGGGGTCAGAGTCTTGTCTCATTTGCTTTAATTGAATTCCGATATCTGGCTTGATGCTGGCCTGGGCTTGGCTCAGAGCAACCTCATGGGCCACCCTGACCCGAACTTGACTAATCACACAAGGGTTAGTCGATCTACCCTTCCGCTACACCTTCAGTACTCACCACCATTATCATCATCTTAAGCCTGAAATAGACTAAAGCTCAAACAAACGAGAGCCTCACACGGTGACCTGTAATCGTAAGGGTCAATGAATTTGAGAAACTGCCACTGTTTATGCATCCATCACCCACGGCCTTATGATCATCTCATTATGCCGGAAAGAAAAATGGGTTGGTAGTTAAACTACCACTAAAATTTCCTTCTAGGTCCTCAAAATGAACAGTAAATCATTTATAGTTTACCTTCGCTAGAGAGCAGTTATCTTTAAATCTTAAACAAAGTCTACGAAATAAACCAATGTAACTTTTAATTAATTAATTAACTAATTAATTAATTAATTAATTAATTAATTAATTAATTAATTAATTACTTAATTAGTTAATTAATTACATACAAAATTTCCCATTTAAAGATGCGCAAAAAAAAAAAAAATAAATAATCTCATACACTTCATCAAATTCCCCAAAAATCTCCTCACAAACTACTAGCTGTCCATTCCGTGTGCAATGCGGAAAAAAAAGTTCACAAAGAGCCCTGGCTTTATAGATAAGCAACAAAGCACAAACCACACAACACTATTCCAGCCAATCAGCATCCTGAGGCATTGCTGGTTGGCTGGAGGGGAGACGGGGGTGTCGCAAGTGTTGTTGCCGAACGAGGACTGAAGGGAGGCGGAACTAATTAGCCTGCTACGTTCAAATATTAACAAACATTCTTACCTGTAAAAATCAACAAAAATCACTTCGCGTGAACATGCTACGTTATTTGTTTTATTTCATCAGCGACTTCAAGCCTGTGATCAATTCCTGCAAGTTCAACTTCCTTTAAAAGTTAAAGCGCCGTTTATGTGTTCGATCCTTGTGTCTACAAAAGACTACCTGGAACCTCTCCAACCATCCTGTTCCTAACAGGATGACTCAGATTCCC
>JAOUQZ010000035.1:7001405-7026893 GCA_028564935.1 Neosilurus hyrtlii
ACACACACACACACACACACACACACACACACACACACACACACACACACACACACACACACACACACACCTATCCAATGAATGTCATTGTGTTCACTTCACTCTTTCTATTACGTGTGAATGACAGATGACCCTGTCTATCTGCCTCTTCCAAAGTTGTCACGGTAACCATTTATCCAATAAGAGCACCCCTCTAAGACTAAGGTATCACTTCCTCACATGTCACTTGAGACACGCAGCAAACAGGAGCCCCTTAGGCTTGTCCTGAGAGTCTCATTAACACACACACACACACACACACACACACACACACACACACACACACACACACACACACACTCCAGAGCCAAGAGGTTAGAGCACTCGATCTCACATCCCTCACGGCACTACAGGCTTCTCAAAATGGAAATGATGACATACAAAGTAATACATAAGCAGTTATACTGGTTCTGGCTGCTATGCAGTGCTTGATTATTCACTCCAGCCTAAAGAATTTCACAGAATTCGAAAGAGAAAACAACTTCACTCCATTGGCTTTGTGGTTGTATCATGCCGTGCTGAGACAAAATGAGAGCTGGGTTTTGGCTGTGGCTTTTTAGCACTGGGGGAAAAAAGGTCAATGCTCTTTTGTTGTCCAGGTCAGAACAGTTCTACAGCCTATCCGGCCCTCAGCACCGTTTCCAAGGGAACAAGTGAATGTTTCTGAGTCCCCCAAGACAGACGAGTAAAATCAGTGCATCTCTCTGTGGACTGCAGGCGTTCTGTTTGGGGGAGAAATGGAAGTACTTATTGTTGCAGAGTGAAATAGCTGAAACCTAAGACATTCGAAGAAGTAGCAACAATAGCAAAAGGTCACTGTGGCAGTGGTCTGAGACACAAAGGGGTAGACTACACTTACTGCAAAAAAAACCAAAAAACAAAAAAAAAAAACCTGAAATGGGGAACAAAGCTAGTTTCTGATTTAGTAACCAAGTGTTCTTTATGACAACTCATATGTCTTCTTCCACTTTCAATCCTCCTACACCAATGTACTGCATATGAGTAAACAAGGTTCAATCACAAATTATCTATATAAATTGGGCAACTTTTACACTATAGATAAATTGACATACACTGATTCTCTATTACATTAACACCACCTGACTGGTCAGAGGCTTGGCAGCCCCATACCCAGCAAGCTGCAATGCACTGTGTGTTACTGTTATAGCCAGCATTAACAGTTTCAGCAATTTGTGCTAGTGTGGCCCTTCTGTCAGACCAGATGTACTAGCCTTCATACATCAGTGAGCCTTTAGCACCTATGACACTCTTGCCAGTTCACTGGCTTTTCATCCTTGGGACACTTTTGGTAGGTACTTATCAGGAACACGCCTCAAGACCTGCCGTTTCGGAGATTAATAGACCCAGTCATTTAGCCATCGCAGTTCACCCTCTACACAACTGATGATGACTCTGCTATAGCTGGATGTATCAGTGGAGGTGATGAGACAGAATATCGGGCTGCTGTGGACTCCATCATCACATGGTGTGAGCAGTATCATCTGCAGCTTAATGTGACAAAGACCAAGAAACTCACTGTGGATTTTTAGGAGATCCAAAACACCAGCGGCCCCTGTTTCCATCCAGGGCATCAATGTGGAAATGGTGGGAAATTACAAATACCTTGGAGTTCATACTGACAATAAACGGGACTGGGTTATGAACACTACCACACTTTACAAGAAAGACCAGAACTGTCTCTAATTTTTGTGGCAGCTAAGGTTGTCTAACATCTGCCGAACACTACTCAGGATGTTTTATGAGTCTGTTGTGGCCAGCGCTATTCTCTATGCTGGGACAGCAGGCTGAGGGTTGCAGATGCAAACAGACTGAACAAACTGATCTGCAATGCCAGTAGCGTTGTGGGGATGGAGCTGGACTCTTTGACGATAGTGTCAGAGAGGCAAATGTTGTCCAGAATAAAGACAATATTGAACAATACCTCCCACCCGCTTCATAACCTGCTAATGAGTCACAGGAGCACGTTCAGTGAGAGACTCATACCACCTAAATATACCACTGAACGACACAGGTAATCATTCCTACCTGTGGCCATTAAATTGTACAACTCCTTCATATAACAACAATATCTACTGTTATACATTTGCATTTTGCACGACATTTACATTCTACTGTTTATCATATTGATTATACTGTACATATTACTCGCATGCAACACACACACAAACACACACCCCCATTCAAACTCTCACTGATGCCTAGCAGCAATGGGACTGTGGGAGGAAACCAGAGTACCTGGAGGAAACCCACTCAAGCACGGGGAGAACATGCAACCTACACACAGAAACACTGGAGCCCAGGAAACAAACTAATTTTGGCGTGAGGCGGACGTGCTAACAACTATGCCACCCCGAAGCCTTGTAAATATATTGTACTTTATATATACAGAATTAAAATATGTTGCAAAAAACCCCCAAACATTTACTTTACCTTTCCATAATTTAAGTTTATACTTTTGGTAAATGATTTTAAATTACTTTTAAATGTCACATTTTTGTATAGATATTATAACTCTACTGCTATAAGATGTTTAAAAGGAAAATAACACAGGTCAAAACCCATCATATATAAATAACATTTGATTCCAACACCAATACTGAGTGTTCTTAAATGTATAATGAAATTACTGATTAATAAGTGTTTTTTTTTTTTTTTTTTTTTTTTTTTTTACAAATGTAACATTTTCATTTTTTGCTCTGAAACTTTCTGTACATGTCTTAATTACATTTCCAGACAAAGAGAAATAATACAGTCAGACAAAAAGAAAAAACAAGAATGAACCAGTCCTACTCAATCCTATACAGCCTGAACTGCTGCGAACCCACAAACAAAACACTTGTTAACCTCAGTTGTCCAGTCCAAGTAAGACAATCAATAGTTCTGAATAAGGCAGGATCAGAGAAAAGGAGGACCTACCTCTCTCTGGGCTCTACTGACGAGGCTTATTAAAATGAAGAAGTGAGTGGAACGAGAACACCTCAGCGCAGCTGTACTGAGGTTTTAACGTTACTAAGACCAAGATAGATGACGGCTGCTTAAACAAAATGAATAACTCAATCATTAAATGGTGATAATGTGGATTTTTGCCATTTGAGAGAATACCAGGCGAATGTGTGCAGCTTCTTAACACCCCTGACCCTGTTCCAACCAACAGCTTTGGGTACATTTACATGTTAATGTGGCTTTAAATGGGAGCTGGTAGGATTATCTTCGGCTTGGGAGAATCCCCACCCTGGCTCGCTGTTGATTTCATTGAGTGTTGCCGCTACCCAGTTATCAGCCTCTAGTCCTCTTATCAAAAGCCTGGAAAACTGCCCAAGGTCCATCTCCTTGCTCAGGGGCTGCTGACTGTTGCTGCCTTAATAACACACAAGCACACGCACACACACACACGTTCTAGCCATTTCATGCTACATCCACCTTCATTATATTCAAATATCCCCTTACACATCACTCCAAATGCCATTATGGGCACTATATAAATTTTATTATAGCCAGACTGTAAAATAAAACTCCGTTTTGCTTAGTTAAGGATCCGAGAAGCTCCCATTGAGCTCCCTCTCTATTTGCCCAACCAACAACTATGTTCTCAAACTTTAGTGAGTCTATTATGAGTCTTATGACTATTAGCTTATTGGTAGAGCTTTTGATAGTGAGTCTGCACAGCTCTGAGATGTTTAGATGGCTTCCATTATACACCAGCCAGCAATGCAAGTGCTCTTAAAGTCTGATGCTCTGAATGCACTGAAGGAATGTGATCATCATCTCCTGCTAGCATCAAAACCCCACAATGAAAAATACATACACACCTACACTTTCATTTCCATTCCTTCCGTAAATCAAATATACACCAGTTCTTTGTTTGAATTCTTTAACACTTAAGATCCTATCTCTTATAACACTGTATTATTGCATTTAAAAATGCAATGAAGAAAAAAAAATCTCAGAGTACCTCGAAATGAGTTACAACAACATCAACCAAACTATAAAAGGGCCTCCCAAAATCTCACCACAAGAGGGGGATGCAGTAGGACAACTAGAGTTGATTGATTTGTGACTCCCTTGGCTATTCCTGGCAGTTTTTGATATTTGAATAAAGTCTTGGATGCATTAAGTGTCATTTTGGCATAGAGCTTGTCGTGGCAGACACAGTTCAATCCACCAAGAGATGCAGGTTCAAAATCAGGAACAATTTTATTCAGTCAGAGTGAAAAATCAGCAAAGCCTTTAGCAGTTCAAGCAAGACCCCCAACCCCACACAAGTACAGGTATATATACTTTGGTCAAGGTTCTGCCACCATTATTTCCTGGCCCTCAGAGAAGACAGTGGCGGAGAGATTGTTTACGCCGGGCTTTCCCAGGCTTTCCCACTATGTTGAGGCTAAGTTGCTGACCTTGGGCCTTTTCTCTCTCTCTTCTGAGGCTTCAGCAAAGGCCTCAACGAAAGGCCTTCATTCAGACGTGATGGATCAAAAGGCCCCAGCGGAAGGCCTGATGGTTCTTCTGTGCTCTGTAACTTTGCGTTACGTAGAAGCACCCGTTGGGGTCTCATCTGGGGAGAAGTTTACTAGCACATCATGCAGATCCCATTTAAGCATTTTGTTTCACATTAATCAACATTTAATCAATTAATAGTACAACTTGTTTTACAATCATAATACAAGTTTATCAATCATAATCATCTTGTATGCTAACATGATTAACATTCTATAAGCCTTCCTTCTACAAGCTATATTGAGTTTTTCACAAAAATACAACAGGGGCGAACTGCTTTTGGTATCCAACCAAACCAGGACATTTCAGAATGAGAAATGAATCGTATTCTTTGATGCAGCTTAACGCTAAGCTAATTTATTAACTTAAAAACAACAGTGATCCCGAGAAGCAATATGGCATCCACTCGGGGAAACTCTCCGCGATAGTAGAAACCATCGGCAATTGCCAAGGGATTAGCGGAAACTGCCGCGATTAGCCGAGGGAGTCCCGATTGCCTTTTCCAACAAGTAAAAAAGCTGTACCAGTTCTTACATGGTGCCTTACCACCAGAAGCATATTTCAATAGAAATCGCCAAGGTTTCCAGAGTAGACCTGATTGTTCAGTGGAAAGATGCTCATAACCCTTTGGCTTATACATCTAATGCATATTATTCAGGCACTACAGTAAAACTAATAGAAAATTATGTAGTTATGAGAGTGAAGAATGTTACTCTGGACCCACTGATGGATCCTTTTTATTTATTAAGCACATATAAAATGGCAAATAGCAACTAAAGTGCTGTTGTTAAGGTAATGAAATAGATTAACAAATATGACTTCAATATAAAAATACAAGATATAAGACAAGCACATTACCTCCTTACCATTTTATATATTAATGTAGACCTGAACATTCATTTTCTCTCTATTGAAATCATCCATGCATAATATTTTCCCAGAATACTACTAATGGACCTCTTTATACGTTTCTGCTTATTAAAATGCAAGGATCTATGGGTACAAAATCCCAAAAAGCCCATCAGTAACATTATTTAATTAGTTAAGCAACTGGCTGCCTTCTAGTAAACTAGCTCACATATTCTAGGTTGTCAAGAGTGAAACTTTTACAGTGTGAGTGTTGATTTGTGCTGTTTATTCATTAATAATTAATAAGCAAACTTTTCAGAAAACAGCATAAGAAACAGATTATTTCCCACTCACTCACTCACTCACTCATTTGCCGAATCTTTTAATCCTTCTAATGTCAGAGGGAGGCTGGTGCCTCTCTCAGCTGATACTGGGCGAGGGCGGGGTACACCCTGAATAGCGCCATTCGCACTCACATCTAGGGGAAATATGGAACAGCCAATAAACCTAACATGCATATCTGTGGACTGTAGAAGGAAACCGAAGTACCCAGAGGAAACCCACGCAAGCATGGGGAGAACATGCCAACTCCATACAGGGACTCAAACCCAGGACCTTCTTGTTGTGAGGCAGACATGCCAACCATGACACCATGGTGCCGTCCAGTTTATAAGTAACATTAGCTAAATTAGATAGCTAGGAATCAGTAGCTAAACATTTATGGGTACAGCATAATCGTTTAGGATATAAACCAAAGCCATGGAAGTCAAACAAATCCAAATACGTTGGTTCTCAAAACAATATTTTTCTGAGGTACTATGTATGTCTCTGGGTTAAATATAGGAATGTAAATGTTTATTCTTTGCTCACAATTTTGATTAATCTATTGTATATTAGTTTAAGTATCCATATTGAATTAGAAAATGGGACAAAAACTTGCTAAACAAAGCTACAACAAATCATTGTTCCATAGAAATTCAATGTAAACCCAAATCTAATTCAACAAAATGTAATTGCTATAAAATGGCTAGTTTTAGATGGTGTAAATGCACATAGTACAAGATGACCACAGCTGAATTATAGATGGTGTTATAGAGTATTCTCTATATCAGATTATACAGGGAAAACTGGAAATGACAGTCCTGAAATGAAAAACGATCACTCAGGATTATGTCATGAATTACATACTTACATGCACACTAATATCCCACTGTTACTCCAAATAGGAATAATATTAATTTACATTAGCATAATATTAATATTAAAATATTTAGGATTAATATGGTACAGGTACAGGTGTTACTGTGTGGAGTTGGCATGTTCTCCCCATGTTTGTGTGGGCTTCCTCCAGGTACTCCGGTTTCCTCCCACAGTCCAAAGACATGCACATTAGACCGTTCCAAATTGACCCTAGGTATGAGTGATATTGGTTGTATGTGTTGCCCTGCAATGGTCTTGTAAGCTGTCCAGTGTATACCCTGCCCACACCCAGTGTGGCACCTCTCCCCGCGACCCTATTGGGATTAAACGGTTCGGCAAATGAGTGAGTGAGAATGAATTCCAAATTGGACAGTATTCAGAATTTGATATGGATCATGTTAAAGCATATTCCATTTGGATATTCCAATTTTGTCCTTATTTCCAATTTAGCATTTTCAGATTAAGTCGTGGAATGTACTGATATTATTCAGGTTTTAGGAGGATTTTTTGAATGTGTACACAGCACATTCATATGCAGTTGGGGGTTTTATGGTAGTTTATTTCTATAAAGGGCCTCTTGTCAGTTTACACTCAGCTCAGTATGTTGCACCGACTAAAGGAAAGTTTGCAGGGCTGGGGTATATATGGCTGCATGTAAATGGTATACAGTGGAATAGTCATTCATTATTCGTATCGCTTATCCAATTAGGATCGCAGGGAAGCTGGAGCCAATCCCAGCTGACTTCAGGTAGGGCGACCAATCTACTGCAGGGCTAACACAGAGACAAATAACCATTCACACTCACATTAAAAATGATGGGCAATTTAGAGTAGCCAGTTGACTTAATATGCATGTTTTTGGACTCTGGAAGAAAACCGAAATACCCAAAGGGAACCCACACAAGCTTGGGGAGAACATGGAAACTTGACACAGAAAGGCCCTTGACAACCATAGGGCTCAAACCCAGGACATTCTTGCGGTGAGGTGAGAGAGCTAACCACTGCACCACCAAGCTGTATAATGGAATACTTATTTCATTTTCATTAGATATGAACAGCTTAGTAGAAATATAACATTTTTGGAATGAGGGCAAAAACTGGCATGAACACATAACTGACACATTTTTCAAAGTGAGTTAAGGCGATTGGTATATTTATTTTATTTATAAGCATACAGTGGCACGTGTTAGCATGTCCGCCTCACAGCAAGAAGGTCCCGGGTTCGAGTCCTGGGCGTTTGCATGTTCTTCCAGTGCTTGCGTGGGTTTCCTCCGGGTATTCCAGTTTCTTCCCATAGTCCATGGACATGCACATTAGGCTAATTGGCTGTTTCAAATTGTCCCTAGGTGTAAGTGTGAATGGTCGTATGTAATGGATTGACGAATGTGGTATTTAGTTCATAAATGATTTGATTTCTCTGTGGTCACTGACTTCCTGTTAATACAGTGTTGTATGCTTCTTTTGCACTTTTTTTTGCACAGAGGCCACTGACACACTCTCTACCTAAAAAAAAAAAAAGCTTTTAAAAGCTTACCCTGAAACAGCTCTAAATAGCGATGACGCCCATTACCTGTTGCTGTTAGTGAGCTCCGGCCACTTGCATTATTTATGCCAAAAAAATCTATTCAATTGCTTTTTAAAGCTTGCATTATGTTAACAAGGTGAAAAAGTCATGGCGGCCATACTCATCTTGCACAATAAAGAATTGATCCGAGCAAGATGGGCCGCTTTTAACCTTCAGTTTTAAAGCCTCCATTAATGGTTGGAGCAGCACTTTCCTAGCATGGGTGAAGCTTTAATAGCACAGTGATGGAGGCTCATGCTGCAGTGTGTATCATGGACAACACAAAATCTCTCTCACAGTTTAATCACAAATGGAGTATAAAATTGAGTTTAAAAAATCTGCTGGAGGCCACGAGATAGCAGGAATTACTGTTCGGTGATGTGTTTACGTACTTGAGCAAGTTAAAGTTGAAAATCAGATTTCAGATCAGGTTCCTTGACACAAGACTAATTCTTAGAAGCCAGCTACAGTTATCAGAAAAGACGAGCCTGCACAGGACTGTATCCCCGGCATGAAATCTGATTTGTGCATTACATACCCGAAATTGCTCAAAAAATGGTCCACACAGGTTAAGACAAACAAGGAAGAGTGAGTCAAATCGATGTCAGTGCACGTAACACCAAGTACGGAGTGAATGTCAATATACTATAGAGAGACTCTGTGTTTGGAAAAATGACAGCCCATGGCTTAAAGAGATACAGAAGCAGACGTTGTACTCTGCACACTCCGACATCCCATACTGAGGTAAATGCTTTTTCAGAAGGGCCTTTGAACGCCACCCAAAATGTGTTTCTCAGAGTCAATGATGATTTTCAGAAAAGTAGGCAATTTTCAGGCCAGTAAGCGAGCGAGATAGAAAACAGCACACAGTAATAAGTGAAACCACATTTCGTTCTTATCTGTCTAAACCAAATTGTGTCAAGTGTCAACAGAGACGAGGATGTAGCAACTAACGTTGCCCTTTTCTGCTATTAACTCAAAAAGATGAGAGAATGACACAATCTTAGCATTGTTTATATAATCTACTATAAATATGTACCTGGATAAGCAATAAGTAACTCTGAAAATAGGGCTTAGCTACATTCAGAGAACTGTAGTTAGCTACATTATAGGGTTTTGGCACTTATTAGCCACACAAACAAAAATTAGCCAAAGTTTCCTCTACGCTGCAAGATATTAATCCGGAACTTAGACAGACAAGAAAAACCTTCAACTCTTATAAACCAATCAGGATGAGGTATTTTGATCATGTAAACTGCATACATTATGGCAGCCTCAAGAAGGAATACCACTCCAGAAGTAGGTCTATCAACAGCTATAATTCTATATCAAAATTGTTAAAGTCTTAAAAGTATAAATTATTGCAGAAATACTTGTTATAATGATGGGATATTAGTATAAGGATATTACTATACAGTTGATTGAACTAGCTTGCAGAGACTCACTCGGTTTGGGTTTTTCAGACCAGGGCAGTGATATACCACAAGCCAAAAGACTGCATACATTTTATAGATCTTCAGTGACTTCAGGCTTGTAGTGAATCCTGGAGACTAGCAATAGAAAGCGTAAGGCAGTAATATACTCTTGATGGAATGCCAATCCATAACTGGGCACCATAAACACACATATACACATAAATGCCCAGGAGCCATTCAGACTTGCCAGTCGGCATGTTTTAGAACTTGGGAGCGAATTGACATGGACGTGGAGAGAACATGCAAAGCTCTTTGCAGTTATCTGAGGTCAGGATTCAGCAAAGAAGCCTGGAGCTATGAGGCAACAGCACTACCCATTACACCACATGCAGCTTTACTAAAATGATGTAGGCTAGGCTGTAAGTTAGATATGCATCAATCAGCCATACGAGTGAATAACATTGATTATCTCATTATAGTTGGACCTGATGTGTTAAAAGCGAGTATCTGAGTGACTTTGACAAGGACCACACTGTGATGGCTAAATGAATCAAAAATGGGTCTACTCATTTCTCCAATGGCAGGTATTGTGAGGTGTTCCTGGTATGCAGTGATATGTACCTACCAAAGGTGGCTCAAGGATGCTGAGCAAACACTAGTACATATGTTCTGATCCCACAGAAGAGTTACTGCAGCACAAACTGCTGAAAGTGTTAATGTCAGCTGTGATTGAAAGGTGTCCAAACGCAGTGCATTGCAGCTTGCGGTGTATGGAACTGCCTAGCTGCAGAGCAGTCAGGTGGTGTTAATGTTACGGCTGACTGGTGTAGGTCTATTAAGCTACATGTCCAAATGATATCACATCTTGTGCTAATTACAAATAATTACAAATAACATTAGGAGATACCAAGTAAACAGTTTCATTACCAAACATGCTGTTAAAATTTGGACAGTCGAATGGCATGCTAAGGACAAATTCTGTCAGATTCATGTAGAGCTTCATTACATTAGGCCTACTTAAAGAGAAGCGTGAATCCAAACAACCAGAAACAAAAAAAATCTATAAAAACAAACAATTACAAGCTACTTGATTTAAAAAGGAAAGATGCTATCAACTCACTAATGGAAAATTGGGTTAAACTAATAGCTTTGATAATTGTAATGCTAATGCGTTTGGGCAAACATGTTCGTCGAGTCAGCAGTAGAGTTAGAGCTTGCACCAGTGAGATATTGGCAAGAGTGCCAGTTTTCTAAAAAGGCTAATTCCCAAAACCCACTGAAATACTATTCTGACTTTGGAAAGTATATATCAAAAATGAGCATCTGCAAATTTTCGAATTCATTCAAATTTCCCATGAGCTCAGGCTGGAGGAGATGAAGTGGTAATGGAGATGGAGAGATCTTTAAACGACTAGTGATGGAGACAGGGCAGTGAATGAAAATCTAGCTTTATGAAATGTGATCTCTGCAGCAAACAATATATAGAAATCCATTAAAAGTCATGAAACAGCGTGCAGAAACAATTCATTTCCTCTGTGTGTATCCATCTTCTGTGTTTTATCCAGCAACCCACACAGACAGCTGAGAGAAGCTCAGCTCTGCGAATCCGAGCCCGTGCGTGTAAGAGAAACAGTTTCCAGGGGGATGCAGAAGAACAATTAAAGTACATCTGTTGAAGTCAAGCACCTCCTCTCAGGCTTTTTGCTCATTAATTGGGATTTGGGGAAGCTGAGGGCATCAGGGTTCGAGTGGCTCCCTATGAATGACAGAGACTCTCACAGGCCACTTCAGAGCCCGGCCAGAGCAGATGAGTTTCAGACAAAACGTGATCAACAGCATGAGGTCACAGCCAAGAGCCTCTCTGTCTGACTATCTCTCACACACATATATATACACTTCAGCTGCATGAAGGATGTTTTGAGTAGGAGGGAGAGCTGGGAAACGTCAACGGACACGCACACACATGCAAGCGCACACTTCCTCAACGCCTCAGTCAAGCTGAAGCAATCTGTAGCGAGCTCTAATTTGCACAGAGATATGTGCGTGGAGTGGAGAGTCAATCTGTCACTGATGGGAGTGGAATGATATGGTCACAGAGAAGAACAGGTTTGAGTAGATGCACTGGCTTTGTCAGCCGCAGCGGAACCAAACTAAATAAATAAAGCTTGCTCGATTTTTTCCCCACCCATAAATATATATTCTGATTAGAGTGGAAGATATTTCTCATCACGTCTACAGCCTTGTGAAAAGTCAAGCTCAGCTCAGAGTTCTGTTTCTACCGACTGCTGCTGTGAGAGAGAGATGCTATCATGCAGCTAGCAACAATAATGTGAGATGCGGAAAGAGAGAGAGTTTGGAAAGAGTGCTTTACTAACATTTTCAGAGGCACTAGCTGCAGGTAATGATCACAGAGAGCCAGCTACTAGAGAGGAGTTAGAACTAAGTGTTAAACGGTTCGGTTGGATTTCGCTTCCTCTACACCAGGGGTCACCACCCTTTTTGATACTGAGGGCTACTTCATGGGTACTGAGTCATACGAAGGGCTACTAGTTTGAAAGGCTCTCCTTAAATTACACATTTACTCAGTTTTCCTTTAGTTATACATTATCAATAATGATTAATGATACTCATCTGTGTGAAGACATTGATCACGTTAATGATTTCTAACAATAATTATCAACAATAAAAATCAAAAATTAATTTTAGATGCAGCTCACTAGTGAGTTGTGCTATTTTTAGAACAGGCCTGCGGGCAACTTATGTGGTCCTAGGGGGCGACCTGGTGCCCGCGGGCACCGTGTTGGTCGCCGCTCTACACATACCTTTTCAAAAACGGTATAAAAAAATCAGTTAAGCAGGGAAATGACTACACAATCATCTGCATTGTTACAATATTACTATGAAATCTAGAAAACATGACCTATATTATTGAAATGAAGCCAGACATTCCTCCACTTCATGACACATACACACGTCACCTACATGTCACATACACCTAATCACTTGGTAAGCCCACCCCATTCTCCAAATACCAATGTCTAGCACATCAGGCTGTCAAATCACTTCTTTCCCAAGTGTTTCCACACCTTCTTCTGATATTAGCAGAATAATGTTTTTAAAAATGTTCAAGTGCTTTGAACCAATCACAAGTCAATCTATTCCTTAAAACTTCCAAGATTTTGTGCTTTGTATTTCTTATTAGCATGAAAAGCTGCAGTCCTTGGTTTTAATAACTCCAAGCATGAGAGAAAAGAGACGCTGGTGAGTAAATGAGTGTTAGACTCTAGGTACCACAACAGAAGTGATGATTGTGGATTTTGAACAGTATTAAATGTAATATATCGTAGTTATTAATAATTTATAAAAACATGAATGTATTGTTCATCAACAAATAAATAAATAGTAATTGTTAAATTGCTGGGGTATAGGCTTTACCACTTATACCACAGCAACAAGTTAACATTATTATTATTGTTATTATTATTATTATTGCTACTATTATTATTATTATTATTATTATTATTATTAATAATATTATTATTATCATTATTATTATTATTATTATTATTATTATCATTATTATTATTATTAACCATCAAATAGACTTGTGACCTGTTCATTGCGAATATGGGCTTTCACCCAGAGTCCGAAGGGGTTGACTCCAGCCTCTCCAATTACGTTCATAGATAAGAAATTCGACAATGAATGGATGGATGACGATGATGATGATGTTTGAATTTGAGCTACCACACTGAATTGTGACATGAATTTGTCTTGTGTCTCCCGCAGGCCATTTCCCAGGCTGGACAGTGTTTAGGATGTGTAAATGTGTATGAGTAGAGAGGAGACTGGAGCAGGCTGACATGGCAAGACAATCAAGCTCAGTGTGCTTCACTTTCAGTACCAGGCAGCATGCGGCACATAAAGGCTATCTGTCCCTGCAGGGCTTCTGCCTGTCAGCCTTCCTTGCTGCTAATTTTGTGACCTTACCAGATTAAGGAATAAAGAAAAGACGGGAAAAAGCCATCTTTCGCTCCGTTTCATGCTGGCTCTTTCAAGCTCTCCCCCTCTCACTGTGTCTCATGCACTTGCAGTGCTGAGATCGAGAAATCCCCCTCCGGGCGAAATTGACTTCACACGATCACTTCCACGTCTGGTGACTGACATGAGCTCTCTAAAAATATCTCCTTCACTGGCATTGGATTGCTTTCGAGCTGCACCTCCTGTCAGAACACACTCGAATACAGGCTGAAATGTGGAGGTGTGTGTGGTGGGGGAGGAGTGGCGAGAATGAGAGGAGGAACGAAAGAACTGACAGCAGTGGGAAAACACTGCACCTTCTGAACATGGAGTTATCAAGCAGCACCAAGCAGGGGTTGAGACATAGGATCAGACAAGCCTGAGGCTGCCTCACAGAGTACACACACACACACAAAGCAAAAAACTCTCACTGATGCATCTCAAAAACATATCCAAGGCAGTGGAATTGATGGAACTGATGTGTGCACAACAGAAACTGAGCTTGGAGTTCTCCAAGACACAACATTTAGTATTTGACAGTAAAAACAAAGCATAACTGTTAGGGCCATAAACTCATTCTGTGCTTATGTCTCAATGAAATGACTCTCCAAACCTGATGGTGGCAGTAGTTCGTATTCATAAAAACAGCAAAAACCATCAACCCAATTGGCTGAGCTCTTATGGGACGGAGACATAGCATATGTTTACCTCCATGTCACTCAATGCAGTCACCAGCAAATCATAGGTGTCTGTGAGTTCATGTATACAAGGGGATGTATAATGCTTTACCTCTCTGTGTGTTAGCATACGCAAGCAGTTCATAAAGATGCATGTGGAAGCATCACATGGCGGGGGGGGGGGGGGGGGGGGGGGGGGGGGTGGGGGGGGGGGGGGGGGGGGGGGGGGGGGGGGGGGGCGTGTGCATGCTTACCCCTCCCGTGTTGGTGGAGGTCACTCACTCATTTGCCAAACTGTTCAATCCTAAGCGTGGAGGCTCGAGTCTCTCTTACCCACCAGACCATTGCGGAGTCAATGCACGCACAACCATTTCAACCCACACCTGGGCGTAATTAGCCAAATGTGTATATCACTGGACTGTGAGAAGACACTGGAGTACACCGAGAAACATCAAAATATTGAAACACCCCTTTTTCTCCTTCATTACTCTTCGAGTAATACTACAACCAAGTACATGTTGAGTCAGGTCATATCCAATATCGGCACTCCATGTAGGGTTTGAACTGCCACTGCATTTGTTTTCCATCAACAAATATAAAAGTTGAAGATAAATTAGCAAATTTTGCACTAAATTGTATGGTGGTTTGTGTCTGTGTTCGCTCTGCAGTGGACTCATGAACTGTTCAAAGTGTACCCTGACTGAAAAAATATAATGAGGTATACATACCATTTTATGTGTCTCTGTTTAATTTATTTTGTGGAACATCAGTCAAACAGGTTAATTCCCCTGAACACATAAAAAAGTAAATAAATAAACAAACAAATAAATAAATAAAACCCCTGACGCCCTCCATCCTTTCCTTTGGTTGAAAACATTACAGCATTACCTCTGATTGGGGCAAAACTCTGACATTGGAGACTCCTTCCACAATGGTAGTAAACTCACTAAAAGCTTCATTATATCAGAGACTGACCTTCATCAGAATTTTTTTGACCAGTCAGAATTTAGCATTTAGCATAGTATGCCATGCCATATAATATGCCAACTAGCTAGCTATAATGAATACCTTTAAAGGCAAACAGCTAAGGGGTGGAATAATAACTGCTCATTAGCCGAGTGCGAGGTCTGTACTGAGAAATATCAGTCGAGGTCTCTACAGACTAAGACGAAGGTGAGATTTGCACCAAAAAGAGAAATGGCTGATACTTCTCTGTACAGATAGAGCAAACAAGGCTAAGAAGTAGTTTATTATATGGCATTTTAAAATGGTGACTGTTTTAAATTCACTTCAGGTACTGCTACTTTTTCGTTCTGGCTGCATATAGCAATGCATTATCAACGGCATCAGTTAAAGTGAATCAAATATTCCGCAACTTCAGAATCGAGCAACAGCATGCTTTATTTCTCCCACTCAGAAAATAAAATACACTTAAACTGTATTTTATTCTCTGAGGGACTAGTAAATGAACCAGTGATGAGTAAGGTGTCTTTATCCCTGTGTGTGATAGGGATTTTGTATGTTTGTTCCCTTCCTGATGTGACAGACGAGAGCAGTGTGTAGCTACTTACCAACCAGCAGCACCATCACAGCATCAGCCTTGTTTTTCTTTGTTATTTTCTAGTTTTCCAGTTCTCAGTGTATTCCGAGTTCTTGTTATGGTCTTTGCCTCGTGCGCATTTTGCTTAGTTGCTACAGGTAAATTAGTTGGCTACGTGACATGCTAACTTGTTTGAGTTTTCAATTCTCTTGGAATGCCAGTCCATAATAAACTTCTTAGTTAGCGTAGGTATCCTGTCTCCTCTGCATTATGCATCATCCACTGAACGCTGGCAAAATTGTAGCGCACAGTGCAGCTAGCGAACGGCTAAGTTGCAGGATGATAACCTCCGAACCAGGGGGATATCACAAATTACTGCCTGCGCGGTGACCAATCCGGTTCCATGTACTGTCTTCGCCATAGTAATACTTGCTATGCATTTATTGTCACAGTGTTAGGAAGGCTGTCTGATAAATTAGTTAAGGTAGCAAAATTTGTTTACAAATTTATGTTGCACGTGACAATTATTGCCTAACAAATCATTTTATTCACATTAAATGATACGAAAAAGAAAATTAACTGTGTTAATCTTTCTTTGACATCCCCACCCCCTCCACCACCCATTCCCAGAGTATTCAACATGGGGTTATGACCTTGCTTGAGTCATTGATCTACAACACTCTCCTCCAGGCCCTGATGGCAAAACTGCAGCTCTGATGATACGGATATAAACATATTTTCCTGTTAGGCAGCACTATAATCATCTTTCTATGGTCTTTATGTGAGAGACAGAAAGCAATTAGCCAAATCAACAGAGATTAATGCTTTGACTGTGTGTGTGAGGCAAAAACCATTAGTCTTCTTTACCAAAGAAGATTAAAAATGTGCTTTCTCTTAGTTCTCTAATTACAAGCCTGTGCATGTTAATGTCTCTCCAACTAGCCTGCGGTTTCTTGCCAATTAGCATAAGTAGCACTGATGGCAAGCTATAAACAAATAGAATACTCAGTTTGCTTTAATGGGATAAAGTCATGTAATATTCAGTTACTGCTCTGAAATATGTGAATTTAATGGCAGCTCTTTCATTTTCTGATGTATAAATGTTTTAGCCTGGCTTTGCCCTGCATATCTATTAAAGCCCCATCCACCATGATGGTGCAATAATCTTTTAGTGGCTGCATGCCAATTTCATTTTATACATGCCTTGACAGAGTATGGTTTCAGCTCAGTGTTTCAGACTAGCATAAGCAAAGTCTGTGGAACACACCATCAGGACTACTTTCTGCAAAGAGTTATGATGCAGAATATATGCTTTTGGAGGAAGGCCTATATTTGGATGAGCTTGTGCAGAAGCAGCAACCACTGATTTACAGGGCAATAAACGTCACTGTTCATGACATATATCCTCGGCACACGTGTTGAGCTGTGAGGCTTGGCAAGAAACGAGTGATTCAGTTAAGTTTGGTCTAATTTGTGCTGTTATGATTGCATTCACAGCTAAATGATACGGAGCCAGGCAATGGATGTGACATCATGCTTGAGGTACGACTCTATTAATCATTCCTCTGAGCAGCGATATGTGTTGGGTTACGTCCCAAATGGCAGTTTGGTTTGGGATGCGGCCTTCTCTACTTTTTCTCTTTTGTCTCTACTGGAACAAATCAGTGTAGCCAAAACAACTCGCTTGGGGGAAATGAACCACAACCGCAAGCAGGGGTTCGTATTAGCCGTGCTTTTGGATTGTACAGTTCTCAAGCAATTGATGGGGGATTTGAACAGAGCTGAGGCAAGGATTATAAGCGAATCAAGCATGAATCCCCTGTTCAGCAGTGCTGTCGATAATTCTTTGGCCTTGAACAAGTGCTCAACTGTTACCAAGGCTGCAGGACTCATACCCACGGTAATAAGCTGCACGCGACTGTTGCCCTGGTAACACAACTGTCCGGAATGTGGGAAAAGAGCGAGCACATTGTTATGGGCAGCTGATTTCTGTGTCATAACCTTAATAGCCTTACCGCTCTGTAGGGAAGACCAGTGGCATGGTGGTTAGCACGTTCGCCTCACAGCAAGAAGGTCCTGGGTTTGAGTCTCTGGCTCGGGTGTATCTCTGTGGAGTTTGCATGTTCTCCTTGTGCTTGCATGGGTTTTTAAGGTACTCTGGTTTCCTTATACAGTCAGAAGACATGCACCACAGGCTAACTGGCTCTTCCAAATCGCCCCTAGGGAGTGGATGTGAGTGTGAATGGTTGCTTGTGTGTTGCTCTGTGATGGTCTGGCGAGCTGTTAAGGGTGTACCCCACCTTCAGCCAATGTCAGCTGAGAGGTTCTAGCCTTCCTGTGACCCTAGTAGGATTAGTTACTGCTCTGTAAGTAGGATTTCTTACAGGAGTGCCGGTTTCCTCCCACAGTCTAAAGACATGCATGTTATGGTAATTTTCTATTCCAGATTGACCCAGGTGGGAATGGTTGCTTGTATATGAGCTGACCCTGCAGTGGACTGGGGCTTTTCTAGGTAAATCCCACTTTTCTCTCTAGAGTCAGCTGGGACTGGCACCAGCTTCTCCCACATCCCAAAACAGGATAAGAAGTATGAATGTACCATAAGTCAAAACTCTTTGCCTAGGAAAACACTTAAGCACTATTTGAGCCATTTGTAATAAAAGGTTCCAGAAAGAGATCCAGAGTTTCATGAAGCCTGTTGAAGCTTATTGATCATTGTTCATATTAATGGTCCCTGTTGCACTGGAATTAAGTCGTTGTGAAGTCTGATGGTCTGTTATTTCGGGGTTGTGTTAGGTCAGGAGTTCCGGTGATAAGGTGACATGTAGTCTGCGTTCCAAATGCAATCCCAATACCACAGGGTCCCTAAGACTCTTAAACTTGAGGGTGCATTCATATCTATTATCACAATTTTGTAGTAAAGACCAAGGATTTTCTATTTGGCTTAAATAAAAACTAATCATACTAGTGTTAGCAGCTCTTAGGTACTTTTTCTAGCATGTATAGACATTTTTATTCTGGTATAAAAACCACATATTTCTAAGCTTTAAGTCACAGCATGTGACAGAAACAGCAGTTCTGCAGCTAGCAACATAAACTGCAGTGGTAAAAGCTTTAAAAGTCTTAAAAGCTTTTCATCTTATTTTCTTGAGATCTCAGCTGCGTCAGGTGCGGTGCACAATATCTAACATTATATTTTTTTCTGAGAATTATATTTTTTCCCTCTAAAACAGGATTGTGCGGAAGGAGATGTAAGTGATTGAAGGATGATTGATAAGGGCTGGAATAGCAAGAGGGCTCAGGAGGACACTTCTGTGGAACTGAAAGTACCCACACCAGGGACAAAGTGTTTTAACTCTTTGGGGAATTAAAATTTTGGTAAATTTTTGTCATTTAGCAGATGTCCTGATCCAGATCAACTTACATTTATCACATTTATACAACTTAGTAGTTGTGGGTTAAGGGCCTTGCTCAAGAGCAGTCCAAACTGCAGTCCAATTTAATTTAATTTTATTTATTTTCTTATTTTCATGTCCTGGGAAATTTAGCACTTCTCCAAAGTGAGAACACACCCAGAGAGCAGTTGGGGGTTAGTTGCCTTGCACCATGATGGTGGAGGAAGGGGGGCTGTGTTCCAATTACATATTTTTACATATTACATATATACCAATCGGGGGTTTAATCCTCACTATCAGTAGGTTCTCACTGCTGTCCCCCCATTGCGGCTAACTGAGTTATTAAATGCCGGCCATGTCTCTCACTGTCTGTGGTGAGAGGCATGTAAAAGAACCATTGCTGATTTTCGTCAAGAGTAGCTGCATGGCCGACAGCGTGTTTCTGCCCTGCGGTGGCCTGACGAGCTGTACAGGGTGTACTCTGCCCTCGCCCAGAGCTGGCTGAGATGGGCGCCAGCTTCCCAATGACCCTAATTAGGATTAAGTGCTTCAGAAAATGAACGATGAACATATATACCAACACAAATTTTTCCTGCTGGTCTGGGAATCGAACCAGCAGTCCTTTGGTTCCAAATTCACAATGACTACTACTACCCTGAGCGACCACACCATCACTATAACCATCTCTAGACCTTACTAAATTCTACGTAATATTCAAGGTTCATTCGGTCTTCTGCCCGTACAGATATATACAGTGGGGCAATTTAGAATGGAGTTATATACTCTGAATTTTTCTTGGTTTTTAATTTGATTTTATGTTTTCTTATATATTTTTATACTGGCCTTATGATGATTTTATATTTGATTCATGTCTTTTAATTCTATTTTTATGTTATATCTGACTTTACACTGTACTGTAAAGCATAAAAGACACCTCCAAAGTTGATTGATTGAAATTGTCCGCATTTCAAATTTTATTTATTTAATTAATTCAGACACTCCATATGTTAACTTATACAGTGGTGTACAGTGTGTGTCATTTGACATTGATGCTTGGGTTGACTGTCAGAGCAGATTGTCAGTACATTTGAAAAAACAATGGCATGATGGGTAAATTCTCCATTTTATCCATCTGCATGTCAACGAGTGACAATCCTGGTCTCTATCGGGCTGACGGATCCCTGCGCACTCAGCACTTTCATCATCATTCATTCAGCACAAATTCCTAAACACACACACAGTGTGACTCAACTGTCTATTATACATACAGGCCATCTTAGTGAGTTCTATTCACATGTCCATTAGCTGCATGAGTTCACAGGCATACACGCTTGTACAGTTTCACACACAATTTCTGTGTCCCTCATGTCCCTGATGTCACATAATCACGTTCTCCCAGTATTCTCCCTGAGAGACCCACATTCTGACCACCCCAAAACATTGTGTCACCCCTGAGATGTTTGGTCTGAAAACCCCTCATTCTCTAGGTCTCTCTCTTCCCCTCTCTCTCTCTGGCTCACTCATCTCTTCTTCCCCGCGGGACAGCAGGCATGTCAAACCTAGATCTGAAAACACATTTTCAGCTCCACTGAGCAATCGACTGTAAGGATGTGCCGAGCTGCTTGTCTCTTTTTCTCTCTTCCCTAGCCTTTTTTCACTCTTGGATAGGCCAATAAATCCATACCGCCCAATGACACAGCACGAAGACTTACCACAGCTTTTTACACATGCATCGCTTTCTTGTTTCTGGACAAGGGGTTGTGTGTGTGTGTGTGTGTGTGTGTGTGTGTGTGTGTGTGCGCATGTGTGTTTCATCACTGGCAAATGCACGGTGTCTAGAGGATGCTGACTACACAACAGCTCTGTCGATAATGAGCTTCAGGGACCAGTGAAAAAGCAGCCACAAAGAGCTGCATCAAAACCACTCACTGAGGGCTGCTAATTAGTTACTGGATGTAAACAACTCCATGAGATGCTTGAAAGATCATGTGCCTGAATCCTCTAGGTGGAATCGTATTATTTGAAATGTTATGTATCTTACAAGCAGCCATTAGATTAGATTTAGATTGTTATTCTAAAATAACACTTCTATTTATATTTCTTATACAGTCATGTTTTACACACACACTTGCATGTACATGTGTATGTCACAGAATACATTATTAGATTAAATAATCATGAGTTAACCTAAAAAGGGTGTGTGATTATCGAGAATGGGAACCAGGTGCTCAAGAGCAGGGCATGTGACATGCAGGGACTGATGGTAAATGCAGTCCAGAAGTCTGACCCAGAAACACTGTTTTTCATTAATTTGCCAAACTGTTTAGGCTTGAGGATGGGCTGAAGCCTATCTGAGCCAACAGCTCGCTCCCATAAATAAATAATACTATACACATTCACATTCACACCTAGGTGAAATTGAAAAAATCCAATCAGCCTAATGTGCATTTCTTTGTACTGTAGGAGGAAACTGGAGTATTTGAAGGAAACCCACGTAAGCGGAGGAAGAACACGCAAGCTCCACACAGAAACACTGTCTCACACCCAGGACCTTCTTGATGTAAGGGGGTGTGCTAACCACTATGGCAACGTGTCGCCCACAACCAGTATTCGGATAGCCAGTTCTGTTGTCTGAATTTTTAACCAATCTAAAAAGTGTATGGAGAAAATCTGCAAATCCAAGTGCAATTCAATGAAGAAAACAGCAATGCAGTGACATTTTCTCTTACAAGATATTTATTTACATTTACAGAGTCTTAGGAATGTTTTATGACAGAAGTCATATTTCAGTTCCTCAGCAACATGACAAACTACATTTTATTTACCTGGGAGACAGAGCAAGAAAGACACAGAGAAAGAGAAGCGGGGGGGGGGGGGGGGTTACAGAGAGAGAGAGAGGGAGAGAGGGAAGGAGGGGGGCTAGTAGGCAATGACTTATTTAAGCTACACATAACAAATAAAATGCTAGAACTTCAAAATTGACCTGACTTGAATAATTTCATTAGGGACCCGAAAGAAATCGACCTAAACCGGTGCATAAACCAACTCTAAATACAGCGAACTTTCTGCATATACGTATTAGCATAAGATCCAAAGAGTTTATAAACAATAGCTGGTTAAATTGTAATGAGCTAATGGTATGTTCTAAAAAAAAAAAAAAAACAAACAAACAAAAACAAACCAGCACCTGACGTGTCAACACAAGCAGCTGTTTTTCTGAAATCAGTGTTTTGTAATTTGTGGTTTGCACACTTGTGTGCAAGAGCAGTCTGGGGGTGGGGGGTAGTAAGGGAGAGTTTTGTTTTTAACCAAAGGATTTAATTACTGTACTGCTACCCTGAAATTCATTTCAGTTCATTTGCTTACACTGTCTCCTTTGTGCACACACTGCATGTCGATCACAGAAAGAGCACAGATATTTCTCTCGTGTGACAGAGAGACACCAAAACACAATAAAAACATTAAATAGGTTGGAGTTGCAGAAAATGCAGAGTGGCTGCGTTCTATATGTCACTTCAACCCTAAATTAGCACAGCGGTTGGCAGCTGTGCAAAAAAAAAAAAAGCCCTAATCTATATGTGCCCAGTTCCGAGAATCGGCGAAAAGCAAAGAATATACATTGTTTTGTTCAGTTTCTGCCTTTTGAGGACACTATACCGCCTCCATGTTCCACTCTCTCTGGGAGAATATGCTCATTTCAAACAGGAAGTGGGTGCTGAGGTCAAGAGTTTTGAGAAACAGAAAAATGGCACTACACGGGAAGTGCGTCACAGATTAGCAGGGCTGCTGCATGTCTTGGAACACCACAGATTGACCGCAGTCTAAAATTTGTATCGCTTACAGCGCTAGTGCACTTTTGCAGTGGAACACAAACAGACCACTCAACAGCTTTAACTATAACCACAGCCGTGAGGTGCAGACAACGAAACCTAGCCGTTAGCAAATCTATTGTCTGCAAGGCATACAGAGCAGAGTATCGGTTTGAGAAAATGCTCTGATGTTCTTCTCACTTGTACTTATGAAACATTTACTGGTGCCTACACGATGAGGAACAGAACTGCACAAGCGGGCTATAAATAAAGCTGGTGTGTGTCCTGTTTGATACACATTTAGATCCTGACAGGTGGCCATCTTTGGCATGTTAAATATACAATTAAAACCATTTCTTGTAATATTTGATGACATACTCTTCACACTGCATATACTGTACTGTTGATCAGGGAAAACCCATCAGATATCACTATGACTGAATTTTGGCAAACAGTAAAATTAGTAATATTAGTAAAACTGCAATATCTTAAAAGAAAAAAAAAAACCTTCCCTTTTACACTCTTTGACTACTCTAAAGAAAATTTAAATGATGTATAGTGGGTGGGAAAACCCCCTACATGAATCAAACTCTTGACATGCTGACAGGGCTTGAGTACCTACCCAGCCGACACATGTATGTGGAACCCGTGTGGATAGTAAGTTAGCTGAAAAATTACTCTCGTATGGGATCATCCATAGGTTCCATATTGAACCCATGTCAATTGCCCACATGTGTATGTTGGCCCCACCTGGGTTTTGCCTGGGCAACATGGGCATCAAGTGAGCATAGGCCCAAAATGGGCATCTTAACGGGGCCCATTTAAGTCAACTATTTGTGTCCCACTTAGGTAAGACCTGATGGGTCAGTACATGGTGGGTCCTAGTTGGATTACTAAAGAAAATTAATTCATGTGGGACAGCTGCAAGCTGGGATGATGAATCCCAGCACTACTGTATGTCACCAGGAGCTTAATACTCCCAGTAGGGTTAACCCTGCTGAACCGATCTCAGGAGAAACATCAAACAAAGAGCAATCACAGTGACCCCCAGGGAAAGGTACAAAAATGACGAGGTGCACTCGTGACTTATTGATTAAGGTAACAGGTCTCACTCCTGGAGCCAAGACTAAGGTGGTGTCCACAATAATGTGTCTGTTGATTAAGCCATGCAACATGTCTGAAGTGGCATTGTGGAGGTATATTGTAAACTATCTGTAAGAGTTGGGTCAGGTGTAACGTCTTAGATCAATTAACCCTATATTGGAGACTTCCACTAGTCTGGGAACACCCTTTGGAAAATAACTTTTGCCTTTTATCCAAAATTAAGCTTTAATAAATTCTCACAAGGTGGGCGGCTGAGTGGTGTAATGGTTAGCACGTCCACCTCACAGCAAGAAGGCCCTGGGCTCCAGTACTGGGCTCTGCACGGCAAGGTTTCTGTGTGGAATTTGCATGTTGTCCCTGAGCTTGTTTGGGTTTCCTATGGGTACTCTGGTTTCCTTCCACAGTCCAAAAATATGCACTTAAGGCTAATTGGTTGTTCAAAATTGCTACTTGGTGTGAATGGCTATGTGTGTTGCCCTGCGATGGACTGGTGAGTTGTTTTCCTGCATCGCCCAGAGTCGACCCTAATAGGATTAAGTGGTTTGTCAAATGAATGAACTTCTCACAGGTCTCAGACAACCAGACATATACTCAAAGAAAAACTTGTCCACTGTCTTCCATGGCTGTAAATAGGAGAAAAAAATAACAATGACCAATATCCAACTATTCAGGACATGGCACCTCAAACCTCTCTTCAATTCAGAAAGCAACCATTCATGCTAGTGTTTTTTGGGGGGCGTGGTTCTGACATTTCAAAACAAGCTAGTATGTGCTAACCACAGCCAAAATTTCAAAATCAACAGTAATAAGGGTCAAGAAGTCTCCCCACAGATTAAGTCTAATGGATAAACTCCATCATAATATGCCTCTCATGCTTCCAAGATCAACCCTGTGTTTACGGTGTGGTCGGACGTGGCTTAATTTCTTTCTCCACAACCACAAGTACGCACATGCCAGAAAGGCAGGCAGACGACAGACTCCAATAAATCTGGCTGAGTTTACGTCCAGGGCTGTAGTGAAAACAGTTTAGTAATGAGCCACCGTGTGTGTATAGTCACGCTGCCCACACAGACAGAACAGAGCAGCACCTGTGGCTACGCTGAATCTACAGGAGCTTAGGATCTTACCCAGGGGCCCACCCAAGTAAGAGTGTACAACATTGGTGCGTGTGTGTTCTCGTCCGTGGCCTACAGCGACGCTATGCACCAGGGCCTATGAAATAGGAGCCTTTAATGAGAGAGCAGTGAGTCAATGGAGCATCACACAGACCACGTCAAGCTCAGAGTGCGTATGTGTGTGTGTGTGTGTGTGTGTGTGTGTGTGTGTGTGTGTGTGTGTGTGTGTGTGTGTGTGTGTGTGTG
>JAOUQZ010000035.1:7029005-7042786 GCA_028564935.1 Neosilurus hyrtlii
TAAGATGCTGAAACATATAAAACACTGCAGCATGTAATAAGATTCTGAAACATGTAATAACAGACACTGAAACATGTGGTACATACTGAAACGTAAGACACTGCAGCGTGTAATAAGATGCTGAAACATATAAAACACTGCAGCATGTAATAAGATTCTGAAACATGTAATAACAGACACTGAAACATGTAATAACAGACACTGAAACATGTGGTACATACTGAAACGTAATACACTGCAGCATGTAATAAGATGCTGAAACATATAAAACACTGCAACATGTAATAAGATTCTGAAACATGTAATAACAGACACTGAAACATGTGATATAAGACAATAAAACATGTGATACATACTGAAACTTAATAAAATTCTGCATCATGTAATAACAGACACTGGATCATGTGATAACGGACACAGTATCATGTCATAAGACACTGAAACATGTAATAACAGACAATTAAATATGTAATAATAGACACTGAAACATGTAATAACATACACTGAAACATGTGATACATACTGAAACGTACTACACTGCAGCATGTAATAAGATTCTGAAACATGTAATAACAGACACTGAAACTTGCAATATCAGACACTGAAAAGTAATAACAGACACTGAAACATGTGATACATACTGAAACGTAATAAAATTCTGCATCAAGTAATAACAGACACTGGATCATGTGATAAAGGACACAGTATCATGTCATAAGAGACACTGAAACATGTAATAACAGACAATTAAACATGTAATAATAGAAACCAAAACATGTAATAACAGACATTGAAATGTGATACATAATGAACCATATAATACATTGCAGCATGTAATAAGATGCTGAAACATATAATAACAGACACTGAAACATGTAATAAAATTCTGCATCATGTAATAAGAAGCTGGAACATGTAATAACAATGAAACATGTCATAAATACTAAAACAATGTAATAAAAAACACTGAAATTATGTAATAAATAAACATGTAAAAACAAATATTGAAGCGTTAATAACACCGCATCATGCAATAACAGATACTTAAACATGTAATAAACATTAAAACATGTAATAACACAGACACTACAGTGTGTAATAACTGCAAGCACTGCAAGACATGATAAACATTGAAGCATACAGAAACTGTAACATGTAAACAGTAAATATGTAAAGTGAGTCGACATCTTTTGTAAAAGACACTAAAAAGATAAGGGGATGATCCTCGTAACCTTCTTGACAGATTTGATTTTAGTCAGTCAGTCTGCCTTTCTGCCTACCTGTCTCACTTTTCACATATGTTTAGCCTCCATATCTACCTGTGTGTCACTCATCTCTCTGTTCCTCAGTGTTTGTTGTGACAGTCAGAAGCATCTGGCTTCCAGCACTCCCGACATATAAAGTAAAAAAAAAAAAGCCAGGAGGTTTCCAGCTTGTCCCCACAAGAAAGTCAAACCCGAGCAAGCGCTTGGGTTCCCGTTCACCTTTAACACCCCCTAGCAGTGCCGCCGCGTAAGAGGAAACATCTGGATGATCATTTCAGTGCTCTGTTTAGGTCTGTCTCTTGGGAATTGTGCTGGATAACTCAACCACTCATCAACTTCAAACCCCAAACAATCCCTCAAAATCCACATTCAGACTCTGGCAGGTCCTCAAAGGACCTCCACAATGTTATCCTGTTATCCTCTTCTGTGTGTCTCGCTACACTCCCATACACAGCTGACGGAGACTCAGGAAGATGGAGATCGCCCTTGTGGAGACGCTACTTTGGGAGAAATTACAGTCTGAAATTGTCGTGCATGTCGGATAATGATACACTTGGTGGGAGTGGTGGTAGAGGAAGCCAGCGCAGTGTGATGTGTGCGGGGGTGCGTTGTGTGCTATTGTGGCTTTTTTGTCGGGTGCTGAAAAACATGGACGTAAACAAAGTTTAAACCAGAAAAGACACAACAGAGAAGCCACACCCTCGAGTCAAAATGAAATTAGCCTGTGGCCACCCGAGTAGCGGTATATCATTGTGTGTGTGTGTGTGTGTGTGTGTGTGTGTGTGTGAGAAAGAGAAAGACATCACTGTCATCCTGTGCAACAGTGAGACAGGCGGAGGAGAAGAGACAGGGTGTGTATGGGAGGTCACATGCATGCAATCTGGCCCACATGCCTATTGTGACATTACTATTCTAAGGTTCTATAGCACAGTGCATCTGATTGGTCAGAAAGTCTTTATTTTTATTCATTTTGTAAATTATAATTAATTGTGACTGTAATTCACAATTACTTACACTAGGTGTACAGCTGAAGTGCTTTACAGATTGGATATCATGACAAACTACTCCAAGGCACTTTCCATTTCAAATAATTAAATAAGTTTCACTCCCTGAGGCTGAAACACTTCAGAGTTTTTAAGATGACCAAGCTGAGTGGCACGGTGGTGTAGTGGTTAGCATGTCCATCTCACAGCAAGAAGATCCTGGTTCAAGCCCAGTTCTCAATTGCATCTCTGTGTGGAGTCTGCATGTTCTCCATGTGCTTGCGTGGGTTTCCTCCAGGCACCCCTGGTTTCCTCCTACAGTCCAAAGACGCACATTAGGCTAATTGGCTCTTCCATATTGTCCGGAGGTGTTAGTTTGAGGGTGAATGGTTCGTAAATGGAAGGGTGATGGACTTCAACACTGTTCCCGGTGTACCCTGCCTTTGCCCAGAGTCGGCTGAGATAGGCTCCAGCCTCCCTGTGACCCTAATAGGATGAAGCAGTTTGGCGAATGAATGAATGAATGTATAAAGATGACCAAGCCATGATGATAAAGGCCTTTTTAATTAATGGAAGTGGCGAGTGCCTTGGAATAGCTTATCGTGATATTGACGTTTGTAATAGTGACATTTTTTGTTGGGAGATGTTTATCTAACACAGGTGGAAGGAATTTCAGTCATGATTATTTGGCAAGAATCAATAAGTTTTCTACCATGGGAGAGTCTTTGGGATTTGCACTTTGTTTTTTCCGTAACATGGCAAACTGCATTTTTTGACCTGCTATCTTTAAGAAAAAGAAAATATTAAGATATATATATATATATATATATATATATATATATATATATATAAACAATAACTAACATTTTCTTATTAACATATTACTTCAAGAATTTCATTATTAAGATGATTAGTTACATTTCACACTACATGATGTTCATAATTAAAAAAAAATGGCAATCCCTGTCACACTGATGTCATATAAAAGGTTTAAGACAACTCTAGATGAATTGTTATAAGAATAGTAACAGCAAGTTCACTAAATGTCAAGGTGCATAACACATAACCCTTTTGTATTAATTCCCTATAATCACACTTTCACCCACTCATTTGCCGAATGGCTTAATCCAATTAAGGTCGCAGGATCTCAGCCAACACTAGCTGAAGGCGTGGTACACATTGAACAGCATGCCAGGCCATCACAGGGCAACACACACAACTATTCATACTCACACCTAAGGGCAATTTGGAACAGTGAATAAGCCTAATGTGCATGGCTTTGGAATGAGGGAGGAAACCGAAGTACCCGAAGGAGACCCACGCAAGCACGGATAATACATGCAAACTCCACACAGAAACTCCCAAACCTGGGACTCAAACCCAGGATCTTCTTGCTGTTAGGCAGACGCACTGACCACTGTGCCACCGTACCGCCCCCATAACCACACCGCATGAGATTCCTTACATATCTCCCAATTATTTCAAACCCTAAATAGAGCCATATTATACTAAGGTCACAGCATGTTTACAAATGCCGCAACCTCAAATTCAAAGTCATTACACAGTAATAAAAGAGAGACTCATAATAACTAGCCAACACTATGCTAATTACTGCTCCCACACGGTGATGTCAGCGTCATTCTCCAAGTTTTTTGAAGGGCAGACTCAAAGTACTTTACGCAGCTCATAATGCTTCAGTGAAGTTCACAAGACTTATGATAATAACATGGTCTTAGCTGCAATCAGTGCAGTCAGGTGGAACGCTGCACAATAGGCTCAGTACAGACAAGGAGTGGCACTGTCTGGCACACAGAAGTCTTGTATAACTTCTTCATAACAGCTTTCATGTTATTGCAGTTAAAAAGGTTTAGGAATAAAGCTATATTTAAACCTCTACATGTTTAGTTATCCAAATATTCGTATTTGTATTTGGAATTAAACCTGGAGTGGGTGTGGCCTAAAACAGAAGAGTTGCCACCTTTCATTTTAGTTAATAAAAAAAAAAATGTCTGACTTTGCACACACACACATTTGCCGGACTGCTTAATCCTTTCACTTGACACTGGGTGAAGGTGGGGTGCACCCTGAACAGCTCGCCAGATGATCACAGGGCCTAAACACACACACACACACACACACACACACACACACACACACACACACACACACACACACAAGATGAATTTTGCTCATCCTTTCCCGCCAGTAGTGAGAACACAGACCCACTAGGCACAGTACACCCAGGGTACAGATGGGGCTTAAATATCTTTCCCAAGAGCATTTCTGCCATGCATAGTTTGGCAGTCCTGAGAATCGAACCGGCAACCCTTTGGTCACAAGCATGTTTCTCTAGCCTTTAGGCCACGGCTTTTTTTTTTTTAATTAAATGTCAATCTTACTACTATGCCAACATTTGAAAACAATGAAAACGCCAGAGGTACAACTGGCAGCACTGTATGAATTCTGCCTCTGACAATGTAATATATATACTACTGAATTTACTCACTTATTTGCCCGACTGCTTAATCCTTTCACTTGACACTGGGCGAAGGCGGGGTGCACCCTGAACAGCTCGCCAGACCATCACAGGGCCTAAACACATGCACAACCATTCACACTCACACCTAGGAGCAATTTGGAACAGCCAATTAATTTAATGTACATGTCTTTAAACTGTGGAAGGAAACTGCAATACCCAGAAGAAACCTACACGAGTACCGGGAGAAAATGCTAACTCCTTACAAAAATACCCTCACCGAACCCAGGACTCAAACTCAGAACCTTTTTGTTGTGAGGCACACATGCTAACCACTACACAACCTTGCCACCCTTCCCTGCTGAGTTTAGCTGTTTGTACTATTATATAAATATATAAAGGTGTACGGCTTATTCAAACTAGGGAATCTAGTAAAATGTAACATCTAATTTAGTGCATATGTATAAATCTAAAAGTTAAATATAATCAAGCTCAGCCCAAGAACTAATCATTCATCCATCTCTGTAATAAGCAGTGTGTTTATAAACATATAAACAACTAATCACCTAAATTCAAAAACACTGCTGCAACCTGACCAGGTAGTTACTAAGGATGCTGTGATTTTTCTTTTTCCCCTGAGCTTCATATCTGATTGCTTGTTAAAACTTGTCACCTCCGTTACATTTCCCACAGGATCCAAGGCCCACTGCACACCTCTAGTCCCAAGCACACGCCTTGTGAACCTTTCAGTCACAGACTCTTTCAACAACAACAACAACAACAACAAAGAGACAGTGCATCTCCTATTTGTATCTGCTTTGAATACGATCTGCCTTTCCCATATTATTATGCATTCTGTTGGTTACATCCCTATAAGAAAGGAATATTACAGTATACCAAAAAGGCACATTTTTTACCACCTGGATAGAAAATTAGACCATGTGACATTCAAGGTTGAACTGTGATGTCAGAGGATCACCTTGACATTCTACACAACTCAGGTTATTTTCATAACCACCAGATTAAATGGCGCAATAAAACACTGATCTAAGAAATAAACAAAAACAAGAGGCACCTGCTAATATTAACTTTATGAAAATGATCTTTGAGGGGTGGTACAGTCAGAATGAATATAGCTGGCAATAACAAATTATTATCCCCCCCTAGCATGTACCTAGTGTTTAACAGGCAAGTATGTAGTAATTACAGATAATTACTATAATTATTACTATACAGTAGTACTTCCAAAATGGTTCTGTAAATACATGCACTGAAAGAATTAGATAAGTACGGATGAATGATGTGTATCCATTTTTAACATCACATACCTGAAAGGAAAGGTTTTGTTTGATGTCACATTCACACAGCCATCTTACTGCCAAATCTTTGTTTATTACATTTTTACATTTACAAATGTAATCTAAAAATTAATTTAAAAGTCTATGTTTCACTTAAACATATTAGTGTATACTAAAACTTTAAATGAGCATAAAAACAGACCATTAGTGTTTTTACCTCCGCCAAGGAGGTTATGTTGTCACCGGTGTTGGTTGGTTGGTTGGTTTGTCTGTCTGTCTGTTAGCAACATTACTCAAAAACTTATGAACGGATTTTGATGAAATTTTCAGGAGGAGTCAGAAATGATACAAGGAACAATTGGTTAAATTTTGGCAATGATCCAGATTATTGTCTTGATGCAGGGAATTTTTAAAGATTTTTTAGCGTGGATGACATACAATGCAATCATATAAATGGCTGCGGGTTTGCATTATAAGGCTCAAATATTAAGCAAATGTTGCATTTATAAAAATTCTGCATTTCTTACAATACCATATGGGGGTACTGAATGGCCTTGGCGGAGGTCTGCGCATTCCGAATGCTTTTCTAGTTTATTTATGTTTTTGTGTAGTATATAAAATTTGAACTGAGATTAAAAGCATGCTCTTAGCCACACACTGCTTAGCTTTGCTTGGGCCATGCAGAGCTCACCTGACATGCCTCTGTAATAGCTACAAAAGTAACAATAAACTACAATTTTTTTAGTTTGCTTTTTGTCTGTTCCCATGTAGTATATACTATAACAAATATGCACCTCAGGCTGGGTGGATGTCAATAAAATGTCAATAAAAAAGTATTCAGCAACATTCAGCTCACCTTTATGCATAATCCATGTTGGGGTGTGTGTTATGGCCTGACGCAAAGCAGAGGACCCTGGTTTACACTTGACACATGTACAAGGTACATGTACAATTCGAGAAACAACAAACTTACAATGTTAAACAATGTTACATCAGTGTGTAGTTTATATAAGGAATAAAACAAAATGATGTAATAGGCAGTAATTAGCATCTGGGTGGTATAATGTGACCTTCTATTTAAAGAAAACCCATTGATGAGAATTGTGTGCCATATGCATCTATGTTGACATGGTTGCTGCTGTAATTGATAACATTAGAATAAGTGCATTAATAAAGATGTGAGGCTATATAGACCAATTACATCACTGAGCTGCTGTTATATAAAATTTATCCCCACCTACTGACCAAACATCATTAAAAAAAAAAAAAAAGCGTTGTGCTATAAATAAACACATATAAGACTTAGATAAACAGATAAACATTATACTGTTTCTGGCTATTTAGAAGAAATGAATCTCGTCATATTTTCATAGCACAAGATTAATGTGTGCAAGTGCCTTCCTCTACCCGTGTTGTGCTGATGAAACCGGTGACATGCTGATGATGTCACTAGAGCTATTATCAGTGCACAAGATTTATGATCCCATGGGATTTCATTCCCCTTTAGTGCCCTTTTTCATTTTCATTCTCTCTCTCTCTCTCTCTCTCTCTCTCTCTCTCTCTCCTATCTCTCGTTCTATCTTCCCCAGGGCCCTTAATAGGATGAGAATAGTGTGTGTGGGCAGCAATATGACAGGCCCTTCTGACCCCCCCACACACAAATATAAACTCTCTCACCTCCAGCAGTCTGATCCATCCATCTCCATGAGTACAGATCGAGTAGAGAGCCATAATAACTCTAAACAGCTACTTAAAAGTGTGAAGCGGGAAATAAGGGTGTAAACACATTTTCTCTACTGTACTGTACACTCGCTAGGGTATGGTAATGATATTAAAAACAAGGGATGATTTGTAAAAAAAACAAAAAACAATTAAGCCTAATCCCTATATGTGTAATTAGTATATACTACAAGGGAATGCCGTGATCTGACTGGGTCAAAATCTCAAGATTAAAAAGAAACCACTATTCCAGGTGGATAATATCTGAACCAAAATTACAGACACTCACGGTTTGTCAACATCCCTTGGATCAAGCAGCAACATCATTGTCAAGCTTTAAAAAGGAAAAAAAAATGTAATCCCTTTTTCTGTTTTCTTGCATTTCTATGTAAAAACACACCTTTATGGAGCAAGGTTCACTTTCATCTCTGTGTAGTATGGAATAAACTCGGAAAAAAAGCCACTCACTACACAGTGTGCTCACCCGACCTATCTCTGTCATGGTTAAAATATGTGAATATAAACATCTTGTTTAATTTGATTTTCTTTTTGTTGCCATGTACTATACACTTAAATTCTGAATCTTGAAGTTTGGTTATTCATTCTTTTGTAATTCCTTCATTTGCTGAACCGCATCATTCTCCTAGGGCTGCGAGGAGCCTGGAGCCTATCTCAGCCCTGAACAGCTCTCCAGTCCTTTGCAGGGCCAACACTTACACAATCATTCACACTTACACTCAAACATAGGGGCAATTTAGAACAGCCAATTAGCCTGATATGCATGTCCGAACTGTGGGAGGAAAACGGAGTTATTGTAATCCATGTACAACGGAAATCGAAAGTACTTATTGAATTTTGTTAACCTACAGTATGTTTAAAAAATGCAGCCATGTAATACAATCTATAATAGAAAAAAGAATAATATAAATATAATAATAAAATAATTATAATATAATTTTTTTAAATAACAAATTATAAATCAGACCTGTAATGAAGTCTTGCCAAAAATTTAAAAAACCTTTTTAAAAAAACGCCTACGGTAACAGAAAAAAGGAATGTGTACTGTTAGTTTCTGTAACAGGGTCTGTGCTTCATGGAATTCTTTTACTGTAGCCTATTTATATTTATAGGATGTGTTTCTTAAGTCAGTCTTGGATATGAGCATCTGCTTAATGCTGTAAATGCAAGCAAATGTTTGATTTAATTTTCCATCACTTGACCCATAATTATTTCAAATTTTCTAAAAGTTTTGCGGTGTGGAAATGGCATCTGACATTTCGGTATATTTAGAACTAAATTTAAAAAGAAAAAACAAAACACACATTTATAAATATATTGAGTGACCCAACAACTGGTCCTTAGACATCCGTTAGATATGAATTTCATAGACAGTTCTTTTTCTTAGTGTGGATAAATAGGTCTGTGGTAACTGCATGTACAAATATTACAGATACAAATAGATAGACTGATTAAAATACAAATCAATATCACTCACTCGCTCATTTGCCAAACTACTCAGTGTTACTACAAGGGTCACAGGGAGGTTAAAGCCTATCAGCCGACACCAAGTGAAGGTGGAGTACACCCTAAACAGCTCACCAGACCATCGCAGCACAACACATAGACACCCATTCACACTCACATCCACACCTAGGGGCAATTTGAAACAGCCAATTAGCCTTATATGTATGTCTTTGGACTGTGGGAGGAAACCTGTAGAAGTACCTGGCGAAAACACACACAAGCACAGGGAAAACCTGCAAACTCCACACTGAAACACCCAAGCCAGGGACTTGAACCCAGGATCTTCTTGCTGTGAGGTGGATGTTCTAACCTCTACGCTGCCACAGGTATGTAGATTAAAATAAAAATCGATAGATTCAAATTAAATGCTAGACTTTTTCTTTAAATATAAATATTAACACAAATTCAGAGACATTGCTGCGTGAGAGCACGAGGTGACAGAACACTGTACGCTACTAGAGGTTTTTTTTTCCCCACAATCCCTCTCTTGCAGCTGGGAGAAAAATCTCAGCAGCATCCTGTCTGTTATTCCATCACATTATTCACTGACCACACAGCGCAGAATAAAAGCAGCAGGACTCTGACACAGCCAGCTACAGCTAATGGATGGAAAGATGAATACATGTCAGAAAGAGAAAGGGGGAGGGAATGTGTGTGTGTGTGTGTGTGTGTGTGTTGGTGAGGGGGGGGTGTATTCACAATGTACCCTTCTAAATCACCAGATTATTGCCTTTAAGAGCACGTCCTGCACGAAAATAATTACTAATGTTCGAAGTGTAACCAATGGAAGTAGAGGTAATAGAGCAATTTATAAATTCTGATTGCAATACATGGAAAAGTTACAGCCCATCCCCTCTGTTATTTTACAGCCCATAATAAAAAATAATAAATAAATAAAACTCTAGACGCACCACTGAGCGCTCAGCTATTAAAATCAATAGTGGAGCTAGTGAGGCTATGAGCATGGGGGAGGGAGGGGGGAGAGAGAGAGAGAGAGAGAGAGAGAGAGAGACTCTAAATTAAAGCAGATAAATAGAGGATACATCAGTGACTGCACTTTATTGTAGACACAAGAGAGAGGGTGGAGAAGGTGAGAAAAGAAAAAGAAGACGAGGAAAAGGACAAAGGAAGGAAGCTTTTGCATCACTCTTAGTATTCTGTAAAGTAATTAGGAAATTATTTGACAAGGAGGAAGGCCAACCTGGGGTTAAACGAATTATCGTTAGCACAATGGCATGAGACCATTGCTGATTTTTGTCAAGAGTAGGCTGCATTGCCATCAACGTGTTTCTGTTCTGCGATGGCTTGGGGAGCTGTCCAGGGTGTACTCTGCTCTCACCCAGAGTTGGCTGAGATGGGCAACAGCCTCCAAGCGACCCTAATTAGGATTAAGCGCTTCAGAAAATGAATGAAGGAATAAACAGTGGCATGAGTGACTGTGTGTGTTTGTGTGTATGTGTGTATATACAGAAACAGTTGAATGATGTTATTAAAGCTACCCAGTGTGTATATTATATGTAAACCCATTTATTTATTTGTTTGTTTGTTTACGCATTTATTTATTTTTTATGAAACCAGAGCAAAAACAAACATAACCTTTACTCAACCTAAACACATTACCACATATTTAAGGGTAGGGATGAGTGTGTATAATCATATCATGATACATAAACAGTGTGTGTGTGTGTGTGTGTGTGTGTGTGTGTTTAGGCCCTGTGATAGTCTGGCGAGCTGTTCAGGGTGCACCCCACCTTCACCCGGTGTCAAGTGTGTGTGTGTGTGTGTGTGTGTGTGTGTGTGTGTGTGTGTGTGTGTGTGTGTGTGTGTGTGTGTGTATGTGACCATTGAGATCAGTGATGCTGTCTTTTAAAGACATTTTCAAAGAGCTCACTGTTGTATCACTTGTTTTTATGATTCTGCCTCCTGCATATTCTAAATACCTAGTTTGACCTCTGACCTGCTGATTTGGACAGTAAAGATTGCACTGGCAATTATATCCACCTGCCACACCCAGAATATCCTTCTTCCTCCTCAGTAGCCTTCTTCTTACTCTTCTTCTTTCTCAGCAAATATATTAAATTGCCCTCTCATTTCATTTTCTAAACCCAGCCAACTTCAGGCAAACACTTCAGGGTACACCCTGATCAACTCGCCAGACCATTGCAGGGCCAACACATACACACAAGACACATTCACACTCACACCCAAGGGCGATTGAGAATATCCAATTAGTCTAATGTGCATGTCTGTGCAAGGAAACTAGTGTACCTGGAGGAAACCCCAACAAGCACAGGGGGAACATGCAGATTCTATACAGAGTCACCCTTGCGGGGGCACAGGGCTATAAGGTGAACCTCACACCAAGGGCAATCTAGAGTCACCCATCCACTTACTGGCATGTTTTTAAAGAAACCAGAGAACCTGGAGGAAACCATGCACACTGAGAGACCATGGATGACACCGCCTTTGGAAAACCATCCGGAAAATTAACTGACACCACTCAGCCGATCTGTTGTGAATTGTAAAATGAGAAAGCAACAATTCTACTCATTTTCTTTCGTCTTTTCAGCAGGATGGTTACACCAGTGCAACATGAGTTAACCACAAAGGAAGAAGAAAGTTAGAAAGAGGGTCACCGGAACAAAAAGTGCATACACGTACAAAACAACAACCTGTGCAGGGGTGTAATAAGGAACATTCCAGATGTGTAATGAGATAAATTCTGCGTAATGGCTTCAGATATGCTCTTGTGAATGACACAAAGACGGGGGTTTTTCTGAGTGAGGGATGATGGGGTGTATCTGTAGGATCTATGCATCTATATGCAGATCAGCGGTTACATACATTCTGCCTACTGTGAATCTGACTTTTATAGGTTGATGACACACACATAGACACCTTCATACTTATACTATAGCGCAAACTTTACAGAACAAGACACTTTCATCCCTAGAACATACTTTCCATTTCCTCTCCATTTCACTAGACATGTTGCTCACGTGTGACTGTGACCTATCTTTGTTCTCTGGTGTCTCATGAGGCTACTGTGTGCTAATGTTCGCCTTCGAAGACAATGCACTTCTGAGTCTTTTCTCCACTCCCCCACACGATAAGGCTGTACGAAAGCATGCGATACAGTGTGTGTGTGTGTGTGTGAGTGTGTGTGTGCGTGTGAAAGAGAGAGAGAGAGGGAAAGAGAAAAACCCAGAGTTAGCATTGTCATATCTGATAAACTCTATATGTAGTTATCAACAAATCAGAGGCAACACTACAGTGAAGCAGGTTATAGTGTAAATGTGTGCCCTTGTTTCACTCTGACTGAGCGGCACGTAAACACTTTATGCATGAGAGGAGAGGTGGCAGGGTGTAAGGTGCGAAATCTAATTTGACACCTAGAAACACATGAGGAGGCAGAGCTATGCTTCGAGATGCCGTGATAAGAGAGTGTCATGTTTCTTCTCAACTCGGCGCCATGAGTTGAGAGAGAACGACCGATTAAAGATTTACAGTTGGAACTTTTAGCCTAAATGCGAACCATTTCACAGTTCATGAACCCGAGATGAAATTTGTTTCTTCTGTTTTTTTTTCCTGCATTGTTTACAGTTACACCGGGATTGTGAAGACGAACAAGAAGTAGAAGAAGAAGAGGAGAATAAAGAGGAGGAGGAAATCAGACGCCAGGAAGATAATATAATGATTACACGACGGAGTGGAAGACGAAAAAGAAAAGTCATTTGGTGTGAACATCCTCTCAGTTGCCATGACAACTCAGGCCAGCAGATCATCTGCACTGAAATTTACAAGAAAGCGTCGGGGAGGGGGTGGGGGGGTGGATAGGGGGTTGTTTTAAGGGAAAAGGATGGAAAAAACAGCATGATATACAGAGAACTGAAAGTAGACCACAACAACGAAGCAACCAGTATGTGAGGAAACATTCTTGAAACTTGAAAAACTGACCTTTAAACTTGTCAGTGATTATGCAAACAGCCAAAGACAATCTGTGTTAGAAAAAAAATCACATTTTGCAATAAAGTCGAATACAAGATAAAATACAGAAGTAGGCATAAAAGTTACAGATACACAGAGAGAGAGAGAGAGAGAGAGAGAGAGAGAGAGAAGGAGGGAGAGAGAGAAGGAGGGAGAGAGAGAGAGAGGAGAGACACACACACACAGAGAGGGAGAGAGAGAGAAGGAGGGAGAGAGAGAAGGAGGGAGAGAGAGAGAGGAGAGACACACACACACACAGAGAGGGAGAGAGAGAGAGGGAGGGAGAGAGAGGAGAGACACACACACACACAGAGAGGGAGAGAGAAGGAGGGAGAAAGACAGAGAGAGAGAGAGCGAGAAGGAGGGAGAGGGGGAGAGAGAAGGAGAGACACACAGAGAGAGAGAGACAGAGAGAGAGAAGGGGGGAGGAGAGAGAGAGAGACAGAGAGAGAGAGAGAGAGAAGGAGACATAGAGAGAGGGGGAGGGAACGAGATGGAGAGAGAGAGAGAGAGAGAGAGAGAGAGAGAG
>JAOUQZ010000035.1:7042886-7058504 GCA_028564935.1 Neosilurus hyrtlii
GGGAGAGAGGGGGGGTGAGAGAGAGAGAGAGAGAGAGAGAGAGAGAGAGAGAGAGAGAGAGAGAGGTGGTGAGGGAGAGGCTGCGCTTCTGAAGAAATACCATGTGGTTTTTGGTCAGTGAGGTTTCACAAGAGCAAACGTTTCTCTCACTCACTCAGCACATATAATGCACTGCAGCAAGCCACAGCTGAACCTTTGAGATAACACTCTCGCACACATACAGATACACTCGTTCTGTCACACATGCATCTGCACGTGCACACAAAAACACCCCACCGCATTCACGCACAAGGGGGAAAACAAGGCTAAAAATAGGTACACGGCTAAACCGTCACACGTGAAAAAGAAAAAAGATGAAGATGGCAGGGTAAGAGTAGACACACTGTCTGTGTGCGTGTGTTAGTGTGCGTGTGTGTGTGTGTGTGTGTGTGTGTGTGTGTGTGTGTGTGTGTGTGACTGTTCAGAATAAAAAGGAAATGGTTTTGTTAGCCTCATTATTTCTGCTGGCTACATGACTTTCACACCACTTCTCCTTTCTGAGGGGACTTCTATTAGTGTATCTGACTATCTGACGGTCTAGACATAGCTAGTCTGAGATGTTTTAAAGAAGCAGGCGAGTGAAAGGAGAACAATGCCGGCGGCCCCGACCATGCCTACATGTGCAGCATGTGAAAGAAAAGAAATACAACAACCGGCCTATATATATATTTAACAGTTATTCCATGATCTCTGATTGCATATAAGCTCATAGCTATTCACATATGACTGGAGTGAGTGGAATAACTGTTTTATTATGTCCCCTGGATTGTAAGAAATATAGCATTTTTACTGTTATATTCAAATTCTTCAAAAATGAAAAAAATATACAGTACATGTTTTTAGCATAAAATACTATACAGGAAAAATGGTTAGCTGGAGGTTCCTTGCAGAAAGTTAATAAAGCTGTGTTTGAGGAAAATAAAAAAAACCTGTCTTTAAAAAAAACAAACATGTTCTTACCACTGCCCAATGAAGGACTAGCGAGCTGTTCAGGGTGTACACCCCCAGGGTCAGTTGACATGGGCTCCAGCCACCCCACAACCCTTGTTGGCTTAAGCGGTTCAGCAAATAAATGAATGAATGAATGCTTGTACTATCAAATGCCTTGATTAAATATTTTTCTGCTTTTGTTCATGGAATTAGGCTCGAATATAAAAACTGTTAGTGAAAGACCATTCTCAGTAGCTCGCAGCACTTCCGGCTTGCTCACACAAGGTATAATGCGCTCTCCTCCAGACACGGGCATTGGGCCATACCGAAGACTGTTTCTCACAGCTAGCTGATAAATCACGTTTGGTGGGTAAAAACTGTCTAATATTTGAAAATAATAGATACGATTTCATAATCAAATACTTTCATTCTAAATGTTGTTCCTTTTTACAGAAACGAGGTATGACCACTTCTAATTTTTTTTCCTGTAGTGATTGTTCAGGCCACAGAATACGAGTTATTATTCCAGGGGTATATTAGCTAAAAATCAGAGCACACAACTGCTAATATCTTGTGAATTAGGATAGAATAAAAGATCCGTATATTCTGAGTACTGAATTAAATCACTACAATCAGAAAGAGAATCCATCCAGAATTACTTACATATGAATGGCAAATAAGATTCTTGAATCTAAACATATAGAGAGTTTCAGGTTGAAGATTTTCTTTAAGGGTTGGATTTCTGAAACTCTTGATTGTTGGGTTCTGCACAGAGTTCTTCCAGAGCGACAGCCCAAAGAACCCATATGAGTGCTAGACGGAAATATCTCTCTTGTGATATACTGAAAAATGAGAATGAATAAATCACAGTCACATTTTTTGTTTTGTTTTTGCAAAACTATCTTAAGACCTTTGAACAGACACTAAACCCAGTTCTGGACCACATGCAGTTTGTATTTTGATATTTATATAAATTTTTGCCATCTCACAGCCATTCTGAGAGCCATATTGTGACGGAAGGAGGCCTTCATAAACAAAGCCACTTCTGTGTAACATTGACAAAACAGAGATCTCATGTTTTGCCCACACAAACACACCTCATTGCCAGCTAATGGAAGGTTAAAAGCCATGCTTACACGCCATCTTAATTTTCACCTGGAAAGCCCTGTTGTCTTTTGGTGCTGAAATAGCATTTCTTCTGCATCTGTTAGTTTGTCTGCACGCTCCGGGAGAAGGTGGCCTCTATCAACAGAGTCGAAAGCCTGTAACATTGCCAAAACAGTGAAATGGTGTTTTGCCCACACAGGTGCATCTTCATGATAGCTTCCTGAGAGCTTCTAAATGAGGTCAGAGGTCATGTTTACACACATGTGGCATATACACACAGAAAAAGGCCCATTTTACATAGAATAGCGCTGTATTCTTAAAAATATGCAAGAAATGGAAATAGCTTTCCAGGATTTATGGAAAAGAACATATACAAATACATGCATAATAATATATACATATAGTTTATTGTTTCACAGGAGATAACCAGAATGTTTCTGTATGGAGAAGATTCATGACATTGTGATTACTGTGTAGATGCATATTATGTTCCTTATATAGTTAACAATTCAAGCCTCAAGCTCGAATGGATTTTCTCTGTTGTTGGGTTAAATGGTTTAAACTAAGTGTAATAACTAAAGACTATAGTGCATAAAAAATACTAACAGCACAGACCACTTCTGGATATCTGAGAAGCTAATATCACCATAACTGGACAATGAAGCACCGAAGGTACAATATATCTTTCATTTTTTATTCTGACCAATATCTTTAGTTGATGTGACACTTTACCTATCATCCATGATCTGGCTTCTGACCAACTGTCCACTCCCTGTGCAGGAGACTAGAAAAATCAAAGCAGAAAACATGGAGTTTGTTAGAATGTGAGAAATAGAGAAGCCGATAATTCACTGCTCATCTTTGCAGAGTTTGCGGACGGTAATTTCTGGTCTACATTTTAGGCAACCTTTCATCAGTTATCCACTTCTCTATGCAGGTGGCTGGTAATTTTCACAGGTAAAAACACACTATGCATACTGGGTGTAGAATACCTAGTAAATATCAAACATACGAACTGAAGGTGAAACATAATGTCTTTGGTGTGAGGTAAGAAAAAAGAACTGATTTTATGCAAAGAAAGAGTAAATAAGAGAAAGCTTAATAACACTGGCGTACCCGTACCTACTGATGCATAGTGATGAATAATCAGGAAGATGCTGGAGCTCCAGAGGAAGAACACAGAGCACAGCATCCAGAGCATCTGACCAACTGGAGTTCCCACCTGTGGAAATCTCAACCGTCAGCTCTGGCTTGCTGTTCTGCCATAATCTCTCTAATCCACAATCATCCAAGCAGCCATGCACTTACTCCATCACCTGTAATCCCTGTTAATCCCACTGAGTCCACACTCACTCAGTCTGCTGTCAAACATACCACAAACTCCATCAACCAGTGCACACAGTCTGCAGCTGATCATATGCTTACAGACACCATATGCTATGATTTCTTTTTTTTATATGAAAATGAATATGCAGATCTGCCAACAAATCTTTGGTCAAATGTGGGATTTGAGTTTTTATTTCCCTCAAGTCTTTTCCTCAACCCACATCATTATTCACATAATCAATGCACTTATAAATGTAGATGGAAGAGAGAGAGTGAGAGACGGAACACAAAGACAGAACAGATTTAAAACAACAACAGCTTCTGTCTTGACTGAGAAAAGGTGGTGACCTTGTTTATCTCTGCAGTGTTTCACAGCACTCGTGACCTTTGACCCCAGTGCATCATCCTTACCCGACTGCAATCTTACACTTTTCACAAATAAGTGAAAGTGAAGTTTTCCAGCTGATGTCATGCTGTATTTATATCCTCATGAATGATGTGAGTACAGTGTCACTTTCCTTCCTCACACTTTTATTTCTTCCTTTGTACAGAGAGTCTTTAGCCCCCCTCCCCACCCACTCCCCTCCATCCCATATCTCCCTAGCAGCAGCAATAGCTCATCAAGCCTTCTCTTTCTGGGGAGGTGGCCAAGTGGAGTGTGACAAATCTGCATTTCCCGCAAGCATACCAACTCATAGGCCCCCTGTAAAATTAGAACTCCACGACCATGCTGCTGAACGCTAATTTCATTTCTTGCAAATTAATAAGTGATTTTCCCCCATTCCCTCCTCCTTCTCCTCCTCCTTTTGCCTTACTCATTGCATCCTTCGTTTCCTCGACGAAAAAGCATTATTGAGGGGGGAAAAAAATCAGTTCATGCACTTGTAATGAGCCATTGTTAGGCTAATCCCATGCTGGTTGCCTTATTGTTTATGGAATAAATGCTTGATTATCAGCGTGGGAACAAAAAAAAACCCTTCTGTTTCGCTGTAGGCCAAGTGCCGACTTGCTCCCCCTCCTCTTCCTGTTGTTGCTGATGTTCTGGGGTTATTTTTTATTTATTTATTTATTTATTTTACCATGCCATTATATCCTCTCTGCTCCATTGTTTATTGTCATCATTATTACTGCGTCCTGCTTGACGAGAAAACCACTCTCAGTAATTAGGTGATTAATTACTAAAGTAACCCAGTGTGGGTTAAAGTACCTCAGGTGCATTAAGTAGAAATGCTGCATATTCATAAACAGACACAATACAGATCAGTGGGAAGGGAATTGTGCTGAGAGTACTCCAAGTCATCATCAACAAACACGTGGTAGGAATCAGTGCTATATTAAAGACCAGATCGCCTGGATGTGCTAACAGGGAAAGATCAGAGGGGTCAGGCTCATGACCATTATGGACAAAGTATCCAACCCTTACATGCCAACTGAAGAGTGATGCTGCAGTTTTCTTATTGAGGAAATTGGAAGTCAGAGCTTGAAAAGTTGGTTATGTTTTTGGACTGGGAGACAACCAGAGTACCCAGAGGAAACCCACACAAGCACAGGAAGAACACACAGAAATGCCCTCGCCAGGCACTGGGCTCGAACCCAGGACCTTCTTGCTGTGAGGCGGAAGTGCTAACCGTTACACCTCTGAAAACTGTACCACTAATTTATAAAATGACCCTAACCCTAACCCTTAATTGTATAAAAATGATAAATGTAAGTCACCCTGGAGAAGGATGTCTGGCAAATATCAAAAACGTGTCTGTAGATATGGCTGAAGTTAAATAATTGTAGTTTTTGAAACCAGCCTGGCATCTGTAACAAATTTTTTGTTAGAAATATTAGTCAGAAAACAATTAAGTGTCCTGTTTGGACAGAACGGACATCTGTATGCATATATATTTTTTTAGCTGCACATCTGTTTAGAGCAGGGGTGTCAAACTCATTTTCACTGAGGGCCACATCTCCAAATTTAAAGGTGATTGAGGGCCGAATAATCACTGAACATCTATTCTAAAAGGGCACCCATGAAATCTACATGGCAAAATGATTAGTTTAGGCATTTGTCCTCTTTTCTTTTAGTCGCTTGCATTTTCTGACAACGCTTAACAGCGACAAGCTAGCATGCTATCTTTCTTGAGTCATGAATGACTAGTTGTTTACTTGAAATAGGCTGCTGCCACCTAGTGGAAGGATGATGAATTAGGTTTCATGGTAATGATCAACATGCAAAGAATGTACGATAACCATAATCATTGGGCCACATAAAATGAGTTGGCAGGCCAAATTTAGCCTGCGGGCCTTAAGTTTCACACCTGTGGTTTTGAGTCTCTTTAGAACTTAGTACAGCTAATCACAAGTAACAATATAAACGGCAACAAAATACAACCTCATCAAATTGTTTTATTTATTGCCATAAATTAATTTCAAATGGTTAAACATTAATAGCTAAGTATCTTCACTATTCAGTCATGTGAGCTACTTATCCCTACCTTTGTAAGCAAAACATTTTATGAACGTGGACAGCCATAATTTTTAGTTTAGTAGTTAATCATGCAGTAAAGAGATTGCACATTATGTATATTATTATAATCTCCACAAGGTGTCTGGAATTTAAATATTGATATAGGTTGATATGGATGTTTTGAGTGAACTGTATAGAATTCATCTAATTTGAACTTAGTATACTATACTATACTATCTTATGATACTCTTTGACTCTAAAATTATTGACACCCTTGGCACAATATCATGCAAAGCAGGATTTTTTTTTTACCCCTCTGCAAACACCGATCCACCAATGGTGAAATGTTCCCTGGAGTTACTCACAGTACTGAGCCTCTTCCTGTAATATCTAACAAGATTAGAAAACACTTGTAGAGGATCTCTGGCCACTCCATCAGGCAGAACATTTCAAGCTACTTGGCATTCTTCGAGGTTGAGCCAATTAGTTTTTCCAAGTGGTTGAGTGAAAAATCAATGTGTAATGTTTAATTCATATAATCATTTCCTTGAAATAAAAAAAAGCACTTAAGACAATAATATCATTCCACACTTACTGTTGTTATTATGTATTTTTCCACTGATAAAAATAGAGCATAGACGGTATGAAATAAGACATTAAGCTTTAATGTGCAAAATTGGCATTTGTACGAAGCAGTCAAATGTTTTTAAAAGGTAATTAAAACTTGCAAATATGTACAAATTACTAGATGTAGTTTTAAAATACATTCATGCATCTTCAGCAAGTGTTTTACTCTGATCAGTAAATCCAGAGCCTGTTCTCAGAATACTGAGCATGAGATGGAAATAAACCATGGTTAGAACTCCATTCCAGCACATTCAAGCTACATCTACATTAAAACCAGTGGTGGCTGGTGGTCTGTCAAACAGGAGAAGCATATTTTAGGCCTACATCATACATTTTGTTAATTATTGCTTATGTTATATGTTCTGTGATGGCCTGGCAAGCTGTCCAGGGTGTTCTCTGCCCTTGCCCAGAGTCGGCTGAGATGGGCACCAGCCTCCCTGTGACCCTAATTAGGATTAAGTGGTTCAGAAAATGAATGAATGAATGAGATATGTTATGTATATATGTATATGTACATTGTTATGTATGTGAAATTGAACCACAGCCCCAACTTTGACCAAAAGACCCTGAGATTGTTTCATTAAAATGCCAGAAGTACTTATTTATCCACAGCACTTCCACTCAAACAGCTCACCTTGTAATACCAAGAAAATTGTTGTTAGGTAAAAGTGGGCACACACTGTTTCCTTTTGTTTCTGTAAACCAAGGAGAACATGTAGAAAACAGAGACCCTGCAAAGAGTGCATGCATTGTAACTAGACACGCCTCTTCTTATGAAGGCACTCTGACTAGCCTATCCTGTGTGAAGTACATGCAGCGCTTCGTTTGAACTCACCAGTCCTGCGTTGCCTTACCCCAGTGAACGTGTATAAAAGTCTGAGGAATCAAAAAATAAAGGGAGAACATTGTCGACCACAAGCCCGTGTACTGTGCTCTCCTCAGGCCTGATCAGGTAAGATAAGGATGAGCAGGGGTGAGGCTATCAGATACTGAGCATGTAGGAATTTCATTGAAATTACTTTCAATCGCACCTTTTTCTCTTAACATTCAGTGAACAACAAATCAAAAGGTAAAACCTAACAGTTATTTTATTTTTTATGATTATTTTTTTCCTGACTTTAGAGCAAAATCATTGTTGGTTGTTGATCTGCCCTGGGTGCTAATGCTGAGGGTCTTACGTTAACTGTTATCATGTACAGCGAGCTAGCAATCTTTTCTAAATGAGCAAACTTTACTAAGCTAAAACAATGTGTGAACTCAAGAATTCTATATTTATTTATTTTATTTGTTTATATAAAAGGATATGTACAAATGAAAATACTAAGCTAGCAGAAACAGACTATGAGCAGCAGTTACTTCTGTGGGTTTCCTCCAGGTAGTCCGGTTTCCTCCCACAGTCCAAAGACATTTATATTAGGCTAATTGGCTGTTCCGAATTTCCCCTAGGTGTGAGTGTTAGTGTGAATGGTTGTGTGTGTGTTGGCCCTGCAGTGATCTAGTGCCTTGCTCAGGGTATACCCTGCCTTTGCCAGAGTCAGCTGAGATTGGCAACAGCCTCCCCGTGACCATAGTCTGATTAAGCAGTTCGGCAAATGATTGAGTAAGTGGGTGTATTAGATGGACAGGAGCATGTCCAATGTACACGAATGGTCATATGATTTTAACATTTTCATGGGACTTAATATGGGTGGAGAATATTTTAGATATGAAGTTAAAACCTTTATCTTTATCATTATTTGTTCATTTAAAGCACCATTTTAAAAACATTAATGTGGAACTATTTATTACTCACGGGTTCTGGCACGTGGGCAAAATGGCTCCATAAAGCCCCCTAAAATTTTTATCAAAGCAGCCCCCACAGTATGTCTCACCTACATGAACAACACCTGACACTCACTCACATCTAGAAGGTTTAAATTTATAATAGCCAAACCTTCTATTGGAAGTATGGAAGTAAAAACATGTCACTTAAAAAATAGTTCAGTATAGAGATCTTTGTTTGAACACACATTATAATCCAATAAACAATTTTTTTGGTTTATTGGGCACTCCTATTGACATTCTGGCATGAAAAGCATCTGAAATAATGGCCAGAGACATTTGTGTTCATGTTCAAACCATCAGCACACATTGGGCTGTTTGGGCTATGGCTGCTTCTTTATCCTTTGTAGTTGTATGTAATAGGCTTGTCTTTTTCACCTCTTCAGACAGCTAACCAGAAGGACCTCTTGTCCTGCACGAAGACCCTGTGAGACTGTAATGATGGCCATCTCTGTGATCATGGATGGCACTGGGTGAAAAAAAGGTGTGAGGGCCTTTGCTTCTCAGATGCACACAAGATAAGACAGCTTTCACTGCAACCAAGGCAACACGGATCAATAGACCAGGTCCAAAAGGAGAATGAGACAATAACATCTCTCTCAAGATCATTTCCCTCTACAGCGAGCTACATCATTAGTACCTGCCATCATTAAGCATGCATTACCAGGCTGTCAGAGAAGCAAAGTGTGAGAGCTTTGTGTTTAATGAATATGGATGCTCTCCCGCTCTCTCTCTCTCTCTTTTTTTTGCTCAGCACTCTTTCACTTCTTTCTACCTCACTGACTCCAGAAAGATTAGACTGAATGAAATGAACTGAGCTCTCAATCCACTGGAAACACTGAGCATACTTAAGTGAAAAATTTGCGACTGAGTAGTGTTCTTCAGAATTATGGACATAGAGGCACATTTCTCAAATTGCTCACTCATGAATTAGTAATATAGTATTTCGAATCTTACACAAATACCAAAATGCAATTAGTATTATATTGTAATGTTGTCTTACAGTGGCTTTTATGGCATATTATATCAATGTGTTATCTGCTTTTTAGCTTGCTAACGTGATGCGTTTAGTGCAGTTTAATCCTACTTACCTTGTATAATAACTGCATCAGCAACATCCATTTCAGGACATTAATATTAAATCAGCACTTAAAAGAATACTCCAGAATTGGAAAAGCTAATCTCTATAGATAACAATTGTAGTGCACATGCAATTACCACAAACAATTTCCACACGTTTTCCTGTACTGACAAGAGAACAGAGAATCTGTAGATTAAAAACTTATACTTGTAATGGAAATCTAATGTCGGGGGTTTGGTTGATAACTGCATGAGTAATTTTCCATTCATGTTATAGTCAAGTATTAAAAGCAACAGAATATTATTTCTCCCAATTTCCTGTCCATTTACATCATTTCCAATTACCATCCAATCAACTATCATACAGCTACTCTGCTATCATAATCTACTATCCAGGGAGGATTAAAGCTAGCACATACTTCCTCTAAGACTTGTGAAGCCATTCAACTGAATGTTACTCATGCTGCAGCATAAACTCAGAAGAAAGTGCTATCTACCCTCTTCTGCATACATGACCTCACAGACATCCAGGATTAGCCAGTGTCACAGTGATTGGCAGACCACAAAGTAATGCCATCCCTCCCACCCTGAAAACATGGACAATTTAGGCTCTTTGGCTCCTATCTAGAGGGCTATAATATCACTGGGGGTCAAATTTGTGATGAATATTAATTTAACAACTTCTACCAAGAAAATAAACTGTGACTATAGTTTTATCAAGTGTTAATTCAATTAGTATTGCTTACCTGAGTGATTTTTATATGGAACCTCTAATATATATCCTAATATTAAATATTTTTACTGTGAGAATTAAATGTAATAAATGTGCACTGCAGGGAGTGCTTAGCTCCAACGGTGTGAAGTTTGGACTCAGTTTAAACTTCAGATATAACCAGAAGACCTATTGCTGTGAAAGTGATCAAAATGTATTTGGAATATAATGCTGATCAAGATACTACACTAAATAGTTTAAGCATAGGTCTTTTATAGCCGGGTTATACATGAGCACCGTGGGCGGGATTACAGTGGAGACGGTCTCATGCAAAAACATGGGCGGAGGAAATCTCCATACATCGTAGTCAACATGACTACCAGGAATCTTTGCTTATGTGGCAGTAACTGTCCCATGTATATTTGTACCACCAAGGAAATCTATGTTCACATCCAGTAAACAATCAATGACTCATGGTTGCAAAGGATTGATCCAGCACTTGATCCACACTCAATTTCAACATAAGCAACCTTGCTGTCAATGGAAGCAATGTGCTCCTGGTAAGCAATGTAGCTTCCTTATCCACATGTATTCTGAGCAAACTGCCTTGGAAACATATGGTATAATACCGGTTGGCCCAGGGAAGGCTAAAAGTCATCTACCATGGTCTACTGTGAAGTCATGTCGGCTATGTGAGACCTAGGCTTTAACTTAACTCCAAAATAAACTGCTGGTTTAACTGCTTATGGCTCAATGTTCAAGTAACAGGAAGGGGTAAATGTTGTGAGACATTAAAAATTTACATGATATGATTAACATATATATATATAGGGCTGAGATAGTGGGTTTCCTAATATTTGATATTATCAAATGGATCATATTAGTTAATAATTGTGAAAGCCATTTACATATAAAATCTCATTTAACTTTACAAGTTGAGTGAATAATACAAATGACAACCCATTTGTGGAATCACACAGTTGCTGAAACAAACACGATGCTCTAATGGATCCGGACATTTCCTAAAAACTCTGTATTAAAACCTCAAGCAGGAGTCCTGGGGTGAATTCTCCGCTACCTGGAAACTGCCATGGTGAAGTCAGATGTCAGAGAAAATGCTTTAATTATTCAACAGAAATTTTATGCACAAATATCACAGCTTGCCAAGCCATTTACCATGGATTCCCCAGGGGCTAGCCTGTCATCAAAGATGGAAATTATATATTTATAACGCAGGATATTGCAGCAAGTTTGTTTATAGCTTTATCCATTTTCTAGGGGTATTTTATCAGTAGACAACCAAGCTGTCTGCCTATCATGCCTAGGGCAGGAAAACACACACACACAAAACAGGTAAAGTGAAAGTGCAGTTTTTTCCATTATTTTCCCAGTTTCAGACATAGTTGGTCTATTTCCTTGTTTGTGTGTGATTGGACTACAGAATGAAAAATTGTTGTTTTCCAAAGAATAGCTTCATCCACTTATCATCCATCTTTCAGAGTGTATATAGATTATGCCATTGATGAAAGGATAACTTTTACATCATGTCATGTGCTTACTACAAGGTGACCCAAAAAGCCGTCCTAAAAACAAAGTTAAAGATGATTAAATTATTATTTGCACACATGAAACTCCATAACCATTTGTTTTATTTACCTTTATAATGTGGGAGGGTTTTGGGGGACACTGTTTTGTTCTTTTTTTAATCACCCTATTATATATAGTGCATTATAAGGTACCATCTCAGATGCCTATGATGATTCAAAAGAAATACGAAGAAGACTATCTATCACTAGAAATACGGTGATATCATTCAGTCATATACGGAAGGACAAGTCCATATGAATGAAAACGAAGAAAAGATTGCTTCACTCATTAGTATTTTCAATAGCCACATATGGATCAGAGTGTTGGTTGACCGAGAAAGTTGACATCAAAAAGTTTGAAGCGTTTGAACTCTGGTGCTACCGCCGTTTGTTTAGAATTAGTTAGACTGAAAAGAAGAGCAATGAATGGGCTCTTGACAAGATCAGATGCAAAGACAGACTCCTAACTACAATAACAAAAAGAAAAATCTTGTTTTGAGTCGGACACTGTCATTAGAGAAAAATCTGGTAATGGGAAGTGTATATGGATGGAGAGGAAGACTTGCTACAGTGACAGTAATCATGGAAATTGGTGGTGGAAGAGGTTTTGTGGAGTACAGGCTGGCACAAGACAGAAGTATATGGAGAGCCACGGCAGTTCGTAAATGAACTCACCATCCGATGACCTCAGATGCGAATGAATCAGATAGTTTTAATGTTTTTTGTACAGTGAGTGTGACGATGACGCAGATTAATTATATTCTATATGAGGATTCTGCACTCTTAATCCAAATTGGGCCAAAAAAAGTTTTAATCTTTATAAGGCCAACTAGCCCTTAGAATATATGCACATTTTCATTACACATGCATTGGCTTTTGTCTTACTCTTCTTCATCCTGAACATCTCACTTTGAAAGGCAATTGAAATGTTGGCAGAATTACTATAACCAATGAGGCAGAGCCTATCAGGCAGTAAAGCCAAATGACAGCGACACAGAAATTTCAGCCTCCAGGAGAGACATTAACCTCCAAATATCACAACTAATGATGTCTTAAGCTGGGATTTGGCATTGAAAAAAAAGTTCCACTACATTCATTCAAGCAGAAAGACATCTAAACGATCCAACTGAAGTTCCCTGCTTGCTGATCCTAGACCGGGTTTGATATGTAGATTCACCGAAAAGAACAGAACAATCCCTCTAACCGGCTATCCAGAGACACATTCAGAGATTTAAGAGACACAGAGGTTACGCTGTAATACTTTGTGGAAAAATGGCTGTTCTCCAGAAATATTTCTCATCATTTCCACAAACAGACCAGTTTCCCCCTCTGAAGGGATGGCAGTAAAAATCAGCCAGCAGAGTTCTGACAGATGAATCTATCCAGGTCAGACGAAAAGGGCCAAGCACAAAGATGAAGCCTAAACCATCCCTGACTCAAAAGAAAGCTTTTAGATGGGGTGAGGAAAACACACTAAAATCAGTTTTCACTTACCTCAGTCAGGTCTGCATGGCCTGAAGTTACAAAAGCGACATGACATCCGAATGTGACCTTTAATATTCAAAAGATATGGAAGTTGTGGATGGACACACACACACACAGACCATCACGGGGCAATTTATTTATTAATTCATTTAACACAGCTGGCTAACAATAAGGCCAAGTCAAACTTGCATTTTCTATCTAGCTAATTGCTTATTTTATATCTATCCTGTCTACAGCAATAAACTCAGTCTACATTCAAATTTACCATAATTGATCCAGTAATCGCCATTATTCAGCAGCAGTCCTGGACTTTTACAACTTAGCGGGAGTTGCGGACACTGACCGGGGATGTTTGAAAATCATGACTGACCCGGACTTCCATCATGGATTCCCGGACTTGTCCGAGCATTTGTCCGGCAATAACAAATAGTGTCCGGTGCTAGATTTTGTACGGGAAATCCGAAGTCTGGGAAATAGGGGTACGGTAAATCGAGGGTGAAGTGTATATTCAATCTCTTATATTGGTTGAAATATCTCTTTACCCCCTGACAGCCATCATTAACTTACAAAATCTAAAAAAGGTCTGAAAGAAAAATCTGCTATCTTTGGCCACTGTAATCCTGTTAAACTGCCAGCCAATCACTGCCTCGCAGTCCAGTGGGAAATATCCAATCGAATGCTCCCGTCTCCTAGCTTGTTCGTGACCCTACGATGCACAGATCTGCAGACAGAGCGTGTGGCTGTGTGGATGGGGGCATGACTTTGGAAAGGCCTTTGAGCGCAGGGGAGGGTTTAGCTGGAGCCCTGAAGAGATGCTACTTTTAAATTTTGCTAGCTTTCCAGATAACCAACCCCAGGTTTAATATTGTTTTAACTGAGACTGTATAGAGTATAATTAAAACTTAGATGCTGAAGGCAAGGGGGATGCATATACATGGAACATCTATGGAACAATTCGATTCAGCGACATCCACTAAGACTGGGAAACATACTTATTTTAGTATATTCTACACAGGAACATAAAAAACAAACATAAATGAGATTTTTTTGCAGATTTTTACCATTATCAAGGCAGGGCAGGTGATCTCTGTGTAGCTAACAGTGTCTTTTTGTACTCATTCAAAGGCTTAGCATATTCTACATGAAAACACAAACAAAAAGAAGATTTTTCTATTTTAGGTTCCCATTTTTAAAGTGAGTGTGTCAAACCATGAGTGTCTGTCAATGTTTTAAAATTTTTAATCCCCAGAGAGTGGACCAATCAGATCACACCATTCCTGTGTAGTATATACTAATATCGATTTATTCCCAATCAAAACACTTCAATAATGGTGGACAGGTGTAAATAGTAAAAGTATGTATCATTTTATTTACAGAATTATAAAGCTTTAGGCTCTTCCCTGTCTGTCTCTGTGATGGTTCTTGGCTGTGGTTTGTCCTGCGCTGATTGACATAAAACTTGCGAGGTCAGGGGCACAGGCTGAGTGCTGAATTGAAGTAATAGATGCTTGGTGACATCTTGGCCATCCTGAAACTAATCTGTGCTAGAGATGTAATTGTCCTCTGTCACCACTCAGCCTAGGTTGAGAGCCCAGTACACACTATTATCTGCTATATATTGTTTGTGGCTCGATGAGTCTCCCATAGACATGATGACACTTCACTGACCTGATTTTTATTTATTTATTTTTTTCAGAAGGACGTGTAAAAAATTATAGTCATGCATGCTGAGAGTCTGTAATGCCTGATAATAACCTGTCCTAGGGTACTTGCTCTTTCCTGGTGAATTTAGGAGGGTGTGTTAATTAGGTGAATAGTGTAGGTATGGATCAGAATCAGAATACTTTATTGATTCCTGAAGAAATTGTGTGCAGACCGTTGCTACATACCAAGTAAAGAAAAGATAAGAAGTATCAATGAGACAAATTAAGAAAACATATCAGATGTCACTGCCATAAGCAGTTAAACCAGCAGTTGCTTTTGGAGTTAAGTTAAAGCCTAGGTCTCACATAGCCGACATGACTTCACAGTAGACCACGGTAGATGACTTTTAGCCTTCCCTGGGTCAACCGGTATTATACCATATGTTTCCAAGGCAGTTTGGTCAGAATACATGAGGATAAGGAAGCTACGTTGCTTACCAGGAGCGCATTGCTTCCATTGACAGCAAATATATTATATATATATATATATATATATATATATATATATATATATATATATATATACACACACACACACACGTATATACGTATATATGTGTGTGTGTGTCTGTAAATCTAAAATTAGATGTTACTATATCTATATAAACAGATACAGAATGAATGCTGTTAGTGTATGTACAGTATTATCAATATGATTAACAGTAGAATATAAATGTACTGCAAAATGCAAATGTATAACAGTGGATGTTGTTGCTATATGGAGGAGTTGTACAGTTTAATGGCCAC
>JAOUQZ010000035.1:7073966-7085338 GCA_028564935.1 Neosilurus hyrtlii
TTGTTTTGGATACCATAAAAGGTTTGAAGCAGTTTCTGGATGATCAATATCTGCACTTAACCATACACTAGAATACTGTAACTACATTCCTTTAGAGCTTATTTCCCATCATGCTCCTATACTTGCTCTACTGCTTCCTGCTGAGTTGTTGACAATGTTCACCTCAATATTTGCATGATCCAGGACTAAAAGCATGTGACATTAAACATGGTTAATGTCACTGGAAGGTAAAGACGAGAAGAATGACTTAAGGCAGTCATCTTGACCACCTTACAGCAAACAATCAAAACCACAGGAGTGTGGACAGTGATTAAGACTCTGGGTTACTCATCAGAACATTGAGGGTTTAAAGCCCCAGTACCACCAAGATGCCACTGTTGGGCCCTTAACCCTGAAATGCTCAGTTGTATAAAAAACATAAAAGAAATATTAGTCACTCTGGATAAGGGCATCTACCATTATTATATACACTACCCGTCAAAGGTTTTAGAACACCCCAATTTTTCCAGTTATTTATTGCAATTCAAGTTGTTCAAGTCCAAAGAATATCTTGAAATGGTACAAAGGTAAGTGCTGAACTGTCAGAGATTAAACAAAAGGTTAGGGTCCCCAAAACTGAAAAATAATGTACATTTCAGAATTATACAAAAAGGCCTCTTTCAGGGAACATGAACTGGGTTACACATTTAAAGCTGTTTTGCAGCAATGAAGGTTGATCATGCTTTGAAAGTTGGTGTTACTAATTCCTACAGGTGTTTCCACTTTTCTTAATCACTTACAACCCCTCTCTGCCTGCATAAAAGTAGTGTTGGAACACACTGTGGTACCATACCCCCATGAGCATCAGTTGAACGGTATTGTACTGCAGAAAGTGTGTTTTTACAAAAATGGTGAGAAAAAGGCAATTAACAGTGGAAGAGAGACAGTAACACTTAAAAAAAAATTTCTCCTACAGAGAAATTGCAAAGAATGTCAAGGTGTCAGAGAGTATAGTTTTCTTCACCATCAAAAGGCACTCAGAAACTGGGGGAAACTTGACAGGAAGAGGACTGGCAGACCCAAAGCCACAAGTGAAGACCAGAGGACAAGTTTCCGAGAGTTAACAGCTTTCGTGCTGGGCGGCTCACAGGACAGCAGCTTCAAGCACAGCTTAATAGTATTCGTAGTAAACAAGTCTCAGTTTCAACTGTGAAGAGAAGACTTCAAGCTGCAGGTTTGACAGGACGAGTTGCAGCAAGAAAGCCACAGTTAAGACATCAGAATAAGACAAAGAGGCTTTTCTGGGCCATGAAACACCGCCACTGGACTACTGAAGACTGGAAGAAGGATTTATGCACTGATGAATCAAAATTTGAAATCTTCAGTTCATCAAGCAGAATCTTTGATCTGTTTTGCTGGATCCAGGGTCGGTGACTTGTACAGAGTGAGAGGCACCCTGAGCCAAAACGGCTACCACAGCATCCTGCAGCACCATGAAATACCTTCTGTTATATGCCTAGTTGGTCAGGGGTTCATCCTACAGCAAGATAATGACCCAAAACATAAATCCAAGCTATGCCAGAACTACCTCATGAAAAAAAGGACAAGATGGTAAGCTTGAAAACATGGAGTGGCCAGCACAGTCTCCAGACTTAAACCCCACCGAGCTGGTTTGGGACAAACAGGACAGTATAGAGAAAGAAAAGCAACCTACAAGTGCCACAAATTTATGGGAACTTCTGCAACAGACTTGGGAAGAACTTTCTGAAGAATATTTGATTTCTATTGTGAAAAGAATGCCACGAGTGTGTTCAGCTATTATATCTGCCAAAGGTTGCTATTTTGATGATTCAAAAATTTAGAATACAATGTCGTCTATAAATTGATTCCATGATTTCTTTTTTTTTTTTTTAACTCCAGTTGCTTATTTGTACTATGCTTTCATGTCAGAGTGCAATGAGACATTAAACTGAATCATTTTCAATAAAAAAATTGGGCAAATTGCCTGTTCTAAAACTTTTGAACGATAGTGTGTAAATATATATATATATATTTACACATTTACACACTGCAACAAAAAAGTTCACTTGAAAAGTCATTTGGTAAAAGGCTAGCATTGTTTATAACTCAACATCTCTAATGCTTTAGTAGAGATAAATTCCTTAAGCTGTATTTTTAGGGTTGCCAGGTCGATGGGGTTACTATTGGTTGGATGTTAATTAATTGGGTTTTTTTAACGTAAACGCCAATTATATTTGTATACTCTCATGCTTGTGGTCTGTGCTTAGGATTAACAGGTGCATTCAGTGGCTGAATACATAAATATATTTTGTAGCTCTTTAGAGCAAATTAAATAAAATGACTATAAATGTCTTAATTAATTGATTAATTTATTCATTCATTCATTGCAATCAGTAAATAAGCCAGGCAGGTATTCATTCTTTGAACCTCTTAATCCTACTAGAGTCACAGTGAGGCTGGACCCTATCTCAGCTGACTGAAGATGGGGTACACCATGAACAGCTCATCGGTCTATCGTAAGGCCAATACACACACCCACACACACACCTACGGGCAATTTGGAATATCCAGTAAGCCTAATCTGCATGTCTTTGGACTGAGGGAGGAAACCAGAGTACCCGGAGGGAACTCAGAACACAGAAATGCCTGAGACTCAAACCCAGGAACTTCTTGCTGTGAGGCGGACATGCTAACCCTTACACCACCATGTTGGAGTTATTTTTTATTTTTTTAATAATGATATGACTTCAGTTTTCATGGTGCATCTTGTATAATAACATGATATAAAGCTTTGGTTTAAATTGGGAGTTAGGTGTTAATGAACCATTTATCTTTGTGGGGATTTTCCTGCTAGTTCGGAAAGGACACCGTCATGAAACTGAAGCAATACTTCTGCCTTTTATCATCAGCCATCGATTTTTAACTCTGACCTCAGCTCCAGCTCATTTCCAATGTACTAACAGACAGCAACTATCACTTTCTCTCATAGCCTACCTACAGTACATCTACACCACAAAATAATCAATATAGGTGGGCAAAACGGTGTAGAGCGTGTTTCCCCCATGTTCCAGAAAGCTATACAAAGGCCATAGTGTGGGTGTGTGCTGGAACTGAACTCATGGTGAGAATTCAGAGCAGAGAGCATGGTGAATGTGCTCTTTAGCGTGGAACAGGCGCCGAGTTTGCAGTACTAATATGTCGGGGAATGCACGCAGCCCCATGCTGTTAACAGCAGGTCTGTTCATAGAGCAGACAACAATAACAAGCAGCCAGGTAATTTCCCCCAAGTCTCCCGGTGCGCCAATCATCTCACTGCACAGCCTGCTGCACCACTCAATACACCAGTGTTTCCAGACACACCATCTATACATCTTTATATGTGGTTTCTCTCTACACAAAAGACTCATTAGTACATAAACACCACCCACGGTACACTGAATTTAATCCCTGAATAACAAATTTACATGCTAACGTGAAGTGAATTCAAGTCCTGTTATTAGCAGATTAGCTTTATATTCAGCTGAGCTGTTTCTGTATCATATCTCCTACACAGAGCAGCATAATTAACTAACGAACATACATATAAAATATACTCTATCTACTGAGTGCGATATTACATTACTTGAAAAACTATAAAATGTATACTTTAGGTTCAGAGATATATTCAATTTATTTAAAGTGTTTAGATATGTCTTTATAAATGACATGTCTCAACACTTTAAATAAACTGAATATATTTAAACTGATCCTCATCATAGGTCAGATGTAAGACGTTTAGTTATTATTGTATTTTTATGGCAGAATAAAAGCACTTCCAGATTAATCACAGGAAAAAAATGTTTTTGAACAGTCATAGCATTTCTTTTTATGTAATTACGTTCAAACTGAGTGTTTGCGATGTAAAGCCGAGTGCACACGGGAGAGTCGAGTTGCCTGAAACGAGATTTACAGGGATCAGAATTTTCCGCCAATCGGCGGATTTCTCCCTTTTTAATAGTCAAAATGGCCATCCTATGTAAAATGTTGTGGGTTTTTTTGGGTTTTTTTTTTAAAATGCATCATGCAGGCTGCTGCATGGCGGGCTCGGCTTGTATCAATCGTTACCGACCCGAACATACCCTGGACTTCTCTCTTATGCTGCTGCCTGCTGTGATAAATCTTTCACCGCTTAGGTCTGACACAGCATGTTACATATAAAAATAGCGATAAACATATTCAGGTATACTCCGATAAGCAGTTGCTTGACTGCTGAAGACTTGTAGTCCTGACTGAGTGACTGGTGGCCCATGCGTCCTACTGGTCCAATCATGTTAAAACAGACTAATTTTTAAAGCTTCTGTTGACGTCTTTTTAAATATTCATGATATACTCTGGCTTTTTCTCATCATAAAAGCATTAGAATGACTGGCATTGGCTACTCAACAAGAGGGTGATGTAAACTTTATCAAAATTTTATCCGTTATATTATATAGTATAATGTGTCATTAAACATTTCCTTCCAGGAAATATCATTTCACCTGTTTTTTTTTTCTAGAAAATTCCAAACTTTAGGGGGTGGGAGACCTGGATTCAGTTGCCAATGACTGAATATCCTGTATCAAGTTTACCCGCACACAAGCAACTCCGGTTCTTTATTTTCAGTGCTTCGAGGTCACACTGGACAGTCACATGACTGTAGCGGTGTAGTCATGTAACCAAATCAACATGCTGATGCCCAGCTAAGTCGGTAATGACATTAGTATTGTATTTCTTGATTCGAAGACGCCATCAATCCAATTATGGGTGATTTCCTTGAAGGCTTTTAACTTCATTATTTTGATAGAATAATCTGTCACTCATCCACGAGTTTGGCCTCTTGCATGATATCTTCTATAAACAAGTTTGTTTTAAGCAGACCCGCCATTTTGTCACAGCGCTGATTGGGTACCAGCAACAAAATATCCATTTGCTCATGCTCGCATACGCCGCTCTTTTCAGGATATTCAGTCGTTGAGCCTGACTGGTGTGTTGGACCTAATATTTATGATGTTTTATCATGAATTATTAGCACAGCTGTTTTATAATTATACACAGATCACACATCAGGGGTGTTTATTTTGCAGTATCTACTTGGCCCTGGGTGAGAATAGACATGTGGCAGCTATTTGGCTATTCACACCCAAATGTGTTATTTTGTTATTTACAGCTGGTTAAGATTAGGGTTTGGATTAGGGTTTGAGTGTAAATAGCATCGTAAGCTATGGTCATCTGGGTGCTTGTCTCATCTCTGGGTGGTGTTGTATATACCCAGGTTAAACATCCACATAGGCTATCCAGGTGCAAAATATCTCATAATAAATTTGTTACCATGGCGCACCAACAGTTTGAGCAAATCAGGTTATTTTAACAGCTGGCAAAAAAAATTGTCATATAGTCAGCAGTGTCCTACAGTTATTGGTTATGATGGGCTCACTGAGTGTATTTCACACTGCACAACTTTCTGCACCGATGCCATTGTTCCTGCTCAGATGGTCGTTACCCAAATCACAAGTCGTGGGTGATTAAAGACATCAAAGCCCTCCTTAACAATGACATTCAGGGCTGGCAACAGAGTGGATGTGAGAACAATCAAAAGTTTACTAAGAGTCAAGATCAGGGAGGCTAAAGACAATTACAAGAGAAATCTGGAGTGGAAACTTCAACATAATATGAGAGAGGTTTGCAGTGGTATGAAGATCATCACTGGTTTCAGGCCATCCAACAGCAGAGGGCGGTGAGGACAGGGCCAACGAGCAAAATCTGTTTTTTAACAGATTCGATACTGCGGCTACTGCTCAGCCCACTTCTAACTCATCAGGAGCAAGCCTGAAACCCCCTACCAAACCACCCTCTATCCTTCCCTCTCCTTAATGCATCTATGCCTCCTGTGATGGACCTGACAATCCTGTCCCACCTGTCAACTTCACCTATAATCAGGTCGAAAAACAGCTGTAAAGACTCCACTCAGGCAAGGCAGCAGGACCGGATGGGTTGAGCCCCCGTGTCCTTAAAGCCTGTCCCCCCAGCTCTGTGGAGTCTAAGACCAAAAACCTCACATCCTAGTGGCCCCCAGAATTACAGACCGGTGGCTCTGACTTGTCATGAAGACCCTCGAGAGACTCATACTGGATCACCTCTGACCCAAGGTTAGACCACATATGGACCCCCTACAGTTCGCTTACCAGCCTTGCCTCGGAGTTGAGGACGCCATCATCTACAGCTTAACAGTGTCTACACCCACCTGGACCAGCTAGCAAGCATTGTGTGGATCATGTTTTTTGACTTTCCCAGCACATTCAACACCCCTGAATGAGAAGCTGACAGCTATGCAGGTGGATGCCTCTCTTGTATCCTGGACTGTGGACTACCTGACCAGCAGACCACAGTATGTGCGCCTGCAGCACTGCGTGTCGGACACGGTGGTCAGCAACACCAGAGCACCTCCATCCTCTCCTTTTCTTTTCACACTCTACACAACTGACTTCAGCTACTGCACAGAGACCTGCTACCTTCAGAAGTTTTCAGAAGTTGAATAAATCAGTGGAGGTGATGAGACAAAATATCGGGCTGCTGTGGACTCCATTGTCACATGGTGTGAGCTGAATCATCTGCAGCTTAATGCGACAAAAACCAAGGAACTGATTGTGGATTTTAAACAAAACATCAGCGGCCCGTTTCCATCCGGAGCGTCAGTGTGGAAATGGTGGAGGATTCCAAATACCTTGGAGTTCATATTAACAATAAACTGGACTGGGTTAAGAACACTACCACACTTTACAATCCTCTCTATTTTTTGAGGCGGCTACGGTCATTTAACATCTGCCGAACACTGCTAAGGATATTTTATGAGTCTGTTGTGGCCAGCGCTATCCTCTATGCTGTCGAATGCTGAGGCCGCAGGCTGAGGGTTGCAGATGCAAACAAACTGAACAAACTGATCTGCAATGCCAGCAGCGTTGTGGGGATGGGGCTGGACTCTCTGTCCGTAGTGTCAGAGAGGCGAATGTTGGCCAAAATAAAGACAATATTAAACAATACCTCCCACCAGCTTCACAACCTGCTGATCAGTCACAGGAGCACGTTCAGTGAGAGACTCATACCACCTAAATTCTCCACTAAACGACACAGGAAATCATTCCTACCTGCGACTATTAAACTGCACAACTCCTTCACACAACAACATCCACTGTTATACATTTACATTCTGCACTACATTTATATTCTACTGTTTATCACATTGATAATACTCTACATATTACTCACTGACAGAATAACTTCTGTATCTGTTTATATAGATATTAGTTTCATTTTCAAATTTTAGACTTGCATATACATATTTACATATATGTATGTAGATTTTCATATGTATATTTGTGTGTATAGATAGATAGATAGATAGATAGATAGAGATAGATATTTGTAATTTCTCTTATTGAGACCTTTATCTTCATCTTACTCTTTACTCAGTATGGAGCAGCTGTGTGCATACAATTTCCTCCAGGATCAATAAAGTACTTTGATTCTGATTCTTGGCGGAAAAAAATAAATAAAAAAATTAACTGTGAATCAATCGTCCAAGTAAGAAACAAAAAATAGAAGTTAATTCTAATGTCAACATGTATGTAATTTGGCAGTTGGCCTTATCCAAACAGATTTACAGAAGTGTTACGATGTCTCTATTAATAAATACATCCTGATACTGGTTTACTAGGTCACTGATCAAGAGTACCACCAGTATTAAAATATATCTGTTGGGGATAATATATAGTTCCAAGCAGTGATGGTAAATAAATTCATTCATAAATACAGCCACCAGACAATTATTATTATTATTACTACTATCATTATCATCAACATCCTAGCCACCCCAGCCACACACTTTTCAGGCTCCTGCGATCGGGCAGACGGTACAGGAGCATCCATACTCGCACCAGCAGATATAGGGACAGTTTCTACCCACAAGCCATCAGGTTACTGAACTGCTGAAATACCAGACAATTTGCACAATGATTGTACACACTGTACATGTACAAACCATTACCTCTGTACTATAGCCACTTCAGTATTTTTAGTATTCCGTATTTATTCTCTTTCCACACACGGTTTATATATATATATATATATATATATATATATATATATATGTGTATATGTATAAAATATGTGTGTAGAAATAGAATAAATATGGAATACTAAAAATACTGAAGGGGTCCATAATACACTGTTACCTGTATACAACAATAAAACTTGAATCTTGTAACTATTGCACATTTATTTTACATAAAGTGCCAATTTAAGCACTTCAGGAACAGGCAGGCCATTAGACATTATTTGAAGACATTATTTGATTATTTGGTCAGATATCTAGGGGAAGTTTAAACAGAGATGAAGGAAGATGCCTGCCTCGTACCCTTAGAAATGGAGGGACTAATCGAGCAGTTGTACAAGACAGGAGGGATTAAGGCTGCTGCTCTGTTTTTGGCTTTGTAGGTTAGTGTCAGTGTGGTGGTTGGAATTAGGAAATTTGAAAACAAGTCATGCAGCTGCATTTTAAATCTGTTGCAGAAGTTGAATGGCACATAGAAGCAAACCTGCCAGGACCAAGTTTTACTAGCCTAGTCTCGAAATGTTAAGGGTCTGAACAAACACCTGAGTGGTTCTTGTGGACTGAAATTTACCATTCCTCCTGATGTTGCCAACGAGAAATCAACATGAGCATGTCTGATTAGTTACATGAGAAGGTACACCATGGTTGCACGCAGTGACCGAAGGTGAGAGTTGTCCAGGGAGATCACAAGATCCTGACACGTGGATGAATCACCTGGGATGAAGTGCAGTTAAGTTTTGCTGGGATTAAGTTTCAGCTGATGAGCTTCTATCCATGATGAGATGTCTGCCAGACATGCTGAGATCTGAGTGGAAACACAATCGCCTGGGGGAGGAAGAGAGAGGATGAGTTGCATGCTTTCCAAAGAGCAGTGGATATGAAAACCCATATGGGGATATGACCTCACCAACAGATTGAGTGTAGAGGAAGACAACTTCTACATATTCATATTCAAGAACATGTATATTCAGCTAATGGTTCATCATGGACTGTAGGGAACATGTACACCTAGCCACTGCACCCTCTTCTCAATACCAAGATTTAGCAGGTCTAAAAATGGGCAGATGTCATGGAAATGGATGACATGGAATATAGCATATAATCAATTTTGTCAATGAAACACATGGGGATGGACAGTGCTACACATTATACAGCAGTCTGACCTGTGTTGGCATCACTTTTTAGAGATGTCATGTCCATGCTTGTTTGGTTTTTTTTTTTAATAGTTGATTCTTAAGAGTCATAAAGCATGTGGCTGTTGAAAATATGTTCTTATATTATATTATCAAATCAGCAGAAATTCGGTAATGGTTTAGACAAACCTTTATATCAATCAAATCCTCTAGTGGTTAGAAATCTTCCACTGTTCTCCTGGAATGCCTCATTTCTCATTGTATAATGGTCATATAATATATTGTATAATATGACTGGGTTCCTAAATTCTCTTCAGCACCAGTATCTTGATAGTGGAAAAAGATAATATTCTGTGCCAACAACAAGTGGATTTGATTTCTGTAACAATATACAATTTAAAGTCTATGCTGAACAGATCACATGATTCGTGTTGCTGCTTCTTCAATGTTTTGACTTGTAGGAATGCTAACATTAATAATCTGTATAACTGGGAATGTTCTCAAATAAGTTCAATTTCATTTCAATTTGAATTTCAGTGCTTGTAAATGTTTCACAAAATGGCTTTACAGAAATTATATAAATTCCAATAAAAATGGGGGGGGGGGAGGTATATATGGAAGCTTAGTGAGTTGTGTTAAAAAGATCTGCAGTGTGTTAATTCACTAATTGGGTCTTTTGCTAACAGGCCTTTTACAGACAGGGACAGGAGGGTATCCTGTATGTCTAACAGAGCCGGATGAAAGCACAAACAGCAGTCTATTGCAGACAGCACTAACTGTGTTTCTGCTGTGGAGATGTCAGCTTTAATTTGCCTGTAAATAATTGACTTCCCGTTGTCCAGATCCCAGAGGAGACATCCAGTTTGTTCAGGAGACGGCAGAGCTGTATGCGCAGCAAATTACTCTTTCAGATGTGTGTAACCTCATACATAGTCGCGCACACACCCAATGTTTTCTCTTTTTTTTTTGCCCCTGCTTCTACAGTAATAACCTTCAACTAACCTTTAAACCACACTGAATAATTTAGATCCCATTTTCATATCAATAGAGGAGTCAAGCCAGGCAATTATCTTTTATCTGTATACTTCACTGTCAGACCACAGCATAATAAAGTTTTCCCAAGAGGCCTGAGAGAGAGAAGGGGTGGGGTGGGGTGGGGGGGTGTAGAGAAACAGTGCAGGGTGTGCCATGTTGATGTTATCTGAACACATTAATGCATTCATGAATAATGCAGTAATAATGGTCAGAGCTGCAAGGAAGGAAAAAACTAAATGCATCCCACCTCTGTGTCTCATCCTTAATATAAAAACTGAACACGGTGAAGACAAATACGACAAATTGTCATATCATTCTGTTTAGTTAGGTAAGGGAGTGTGTAACAGGTTGTGTAATTTTTTTATTTTTTTGGTGGGGCAAGAGACTGCTGAAAACATAGACACATTTATGACTTTCGAGCCAAACCCCCATAAAGGGAAACCACCTGACAGTGATGTAGAGCAGGGCAGCGTGCGGATACCCATAATGAAAAAGAGGAGCAAAAAAGTGCTTCTCCCAGAGAGACTCATTAAAATATGCTTCCATATCCACCCAGATTCTCGCCGTCTCCCCACATGCTGTGCTGCTACACCAAGGCACAGGGTCACAACACCCATGATTATACTATTATTGGCAAAATGAATAAAGTTCGCCAATTAATGAACAAATCTGCATCCTTACAGAAAAAAACACACAAACTTCACATGCAAAAATGTTCATGTTTTTTTTTTTTACATAATTCATATAATTTCTTATCTACATAATCCATTTTTTTGATTGTTTAACTTGATTAATTTCTTTTACCCACACTTCATTTATTTTTTCATCAAACTGTTACAGGAATTTAGTTCCTCATCAATTTATTTTCACGTTTATTTTTAATGTGATGACATTACTCACATCATACATACATACATACACACACACACACACGCACACATACATATATACACATATATAAATATACACATATACATACATACACATGCACACACATATACATACACATACACACACACACACACACACATACATACACACACACATATATACATTATATATATATATATATATATACA
>JAOUQZ010000035.1:7085438-7105869 GCA_028564935.1 Neosilurus hyrtlii
AGAGTCGGCTGAGATGGGCGCCAGCCTCCCCGCGACCCTAATTAGGAATAAGCGGTTCAGAAGATGAATGAATGAAATGTTCTGTAAAGCTGCGGTTTCTAAATGGTGCACTTTACATGTTGAGACTAAGATTGCGTGTTTGGTTCCCTCCTATAAATTTTTTATTCCCTTCTTTAAACAAGTTATTAAAATGAATTCATCTAACTTATATACGTAAGATACATGGATGAGGTTTGTAATAGAAACCCTATGGGACCTCCGCTTTTAGGCACCGCCTCAATCTATATATTATATTTGTCCATATTCAAAATGACATATGGAGACGTTTCATAGGTAAACTACCATTTTCTTGTAAAATGGTATTGAAAACGTTCAGGATAAACGGAACCTGTGACCGAGTAATACAGGGATCAGGAGCTCACCCCAAGCAGAGTTTTGTGTATATTTGTAAAGGTTTCATTCCAGTGGTGGTGAAGGTGGTGTTGTTTGTTTGGTATGTGTGTGTGTTTGTAGGTGGACAGGAGCTGTCTCAGCTGGTTGGTGGTAATATAACATCAGTGGATCTGAAGCAGCTGGAAGGAGGAGCTCAGTACGATGTCCAGGTGGTTGCTCTGGTCCAGAATAGAGAAGGTCCTCCAGTTTCTGTTAAGGTCACCACAGGTCAGTGTGTGTATATCACACATAATGCTTAACATGATGCACGTTTTTAGGTTTATAACAGGTATGATTGCCATGATGATGATGATGATGATGATGATGATGTGTTTGTTTTTCAGGACCGGTGTATGATGACCGACCACAGGGAGTGCGTGTGGAATCGTTGAGTCCAGGATCACTGCGTATTGTTTGGAGAGCAGTGACAGGAGCAGATGGATACAGAATCTACTGGAGCTCCTCGCAAGGTAAACCACTCCAGATGTGACGTTAACAGCACACTTCAGCACCTCTGGACCAATCAGATCGCATGTTGGAAAAACAAGAAGTGAGAAAAACATGAAGAACAGCAGGGTGTGATGAATTGGAAGTGTTTCACTGATGATATTCCAAAGATGCTTAAGAGCAGCTTAAGTAATTTAAAGATTAAATCTTTGTGATTATGCACACACACACACACACACACACACACACACACACACACACACACACACACACACACACACACACACACACACTGTGAGCAGTGAATTTGACCGTTTTCGGAGTATGGCCCTGTGCTGATGTGAGATGTTTCCTGCGCTTTTTGTTAGCTTTGCACGCTGCCACTTTCCTAGCAACACAACTCAGCACTGGCTTATAATGTGTTATCTTAGACTGGTGTCTGCTGCACGCAGCCCAGCCAGTAGGACAAAACAACGAATTTGCATCACTACCAGGGCTGAAACAGCCAATGAAGAAGGCAGTGTGTTGCTGTGCATGCCTAGTAGTAATAGTATTGTGACAGCACTCGCACGTGCTTGACAAGGTGGAACGTGATCGTTTTAAAGAGATAGTTTTACAAATTTACCACAGGTACCCTTAATCCTGTATGCAAGTGTCAGTGAGCCGTGCACTGGAATGATCTGGAGAAAATAAACGTAGCGGGCACGCCTGCTTGCTGTATTTAAGAACTACAGCCCAAAATCATTCATGTACTCACGCATCCGTTAGTTTGGCAGTGAATTCTGAATGTTTACGCAGCTTCAGCTCTGGTTTCAGTGCACGCTACTTTATATTCCTCTCCAAGTGCTACCCTAGTTTTTTCTCTCTTGGAATCATATGCCTTGTTCCGTTCTTAGCCTTTGATCCTGGACTATTCCACTTTCTATCTGGTCTTGTTGTAAACAAACACACATGGACTGTACTGACAAACCTACAAAACCAACATAAGTAATTACGAGATACTAAGCCGGTGAGTTGGGGCGGTTTCAATGGGAAACTTTTGTATTCAACCAGAATGAAGTGGTATTGAAAAATAAAACACATTTCATCTTTGACTGGTTTTAAGTACACATGCATGTTTTAATAGGTGAAACTGAATCAAGTCGTCTGATTGATCGAGACGCGACCTTTTACACATTGGAGGGACTTCGTCCTGGCCTAACCTACACCATCCGTCTGGCTGCTGTGTTGCGAGGCAGAGAAGGTCAACCCATCACCATCACACAGTCCACTGGTACTGAACGGAACGAAAACACACAATTTCCACATCACTGTTCGCACTTCACTTACTTCCTGTTTTTAAATCAATATTGTTTGTGTGTGTGTGTGTGTGTGTGTGTGGGTGGGGCACTCTCTCAGCGCCATCACAGGCTATAACAGATCTCAGGGTGGTAGACATTACCCAGAATTCTGTCTTGCTGGCCTGGAACCCATTATCAGGGGCCACTGGGTACACACTGCGATGGCAGGATGAAAGAGGTGAGGCACTGCTTTTTAAAACGGAATAAATTGAGTTTGAGTGTGTGTAACAGCTGGTTGTTGGTTTCAGACCCAGGTAGCATCCAGTCGCTCACTCTCCCCGAAAGGACCAGCTCTTTCCGTGTGACGAGTCTAAGACTGGGCACTCAGTATCGTTTCACCGTGCAGCCTGTCTTCTATGATTACCCCGGCCCCGAGGCTACCGTGGAAGAACGCACAGGTTTACCCATTACTTATATTAACTTCTATATGCTACGCTTTTGCTTCTTGTTGCCGTTGAGTTACCTGCTTATCACCATATTTAGTGTTATATATCACCTGTGGACAAAACCTGGTGGATATCTTTCACAAACGTAGCTCAGTCAGTGAACACCTCACAGGATCACACTTCACGGTGTTTTTTGTAATGTTTTTAAGTCCCATCCTCATTCTGCTCTCCTACAGTGTGTGTGGATGGGCGTTTGGATGTGGTGTTTCTGATCCCTGCGACTCGTGATAGCTCTGATTTAGAGGAGTCTGTTTTGTCTCTGCTTGCGAGCACCGCTGGATCTCTCACCTCTATCGGAGCGCGGGAATCACAGGTGGGTTAAACAATGTGTCACAAAACAGCAGTCAGGCTACTGTGAATTTAAAAGGATATTTAACATTTAATATGCAGCCATTATTCTTGGGTAGTCCAAATCGGTGCCCTGAAATAAACCCTGAAACTCTGAAAAGTGGCGTGTACATCTATATATATATATATATATATATATATATGCACACACACACACACACATATATATATATATATACACACACACACATGTATATATATATCTGTGTATGTGTATATATATATATATATATATATATATATATATATATATATATATATATATATATATATATATATATATACACATACATATATATATACACACATATACATATACACATACATATATATCTATATATATTAGATAAGTGTAGTGTTTAAACAGGTTGCTCCTTCAGGATAATCACATGCTCACATTAGGTTAATTAAATATAGTATAAATATAGTGTCTCTACTTGATTATCTTTACTGAAATGTCGAGTCTATGTTTATTACACTAGCCTTAAAAATAAAAAAAATATGTATTATATTTCCAACCATTTCCAAACCCTGATGGTGCCAGAATTGTTTTCTAAAATGAAGAATGCAGCCCAATTATTGCAGTTCTGATACTCAGAGTGTTGATTTGGTGTCACAACACATGAACAACTGGTGATGAGTCGGCAGAGATCATGCTGCTTTCTGCCCAGTGGACTAACTCTGGGGTACTATTCGCCTCATTAGCAGGTATTGGCTTGGGCTAGTCTCTAGTATGGTTGTTATCTGCTGTCTAAACGAGGAGAAGAATAATAACAGCTTCTGCTGAATCTCTCCCTAATGTGTGCTGTGCAGTTAGAGAAATGAAGCCTTATTAAACACAAACACACTTAGGGAATAAAACTAATGATGCACCTCCAGCATATTAAAAAAAATAATAATAATAATAAAAAAAGTTCTGTAATAATCCAAATAACAGGCTCTCAGTTTCACTATTTCCCTTTGCAAACAGGCCCACTTCACAAACGCACACATTCCTTTCTGGGAGAAAAAAAGCACAAATAATTATATTAAAGAAAAGTAAATATCATTAAGATGTATCGTGGGTAATTAATTATGATGAATGCGGGCTGCTGAGTGAAGGAGGAGGCAGAAAGTCTCATTTGAGTGGGTGCAGTTGCAACTCCCTGCTACGAGAGTTATAATAACCTCACTCAGGCATTTTTCTCTTAATAACAACACCATTTCTCTCTCTAATTATGCAAATTGAGCTGTGTATTAGCATAGCTAGCGTGCGGTGTCACTACAAAGGGTGGAATGGTGGAATGCAGTGCAGGATTTAAGGGGAAAAGAAAGTCTGTCTGCTCATGTGGTTGTTTGTCAGGAGGGAGATAATAAAAATGTTTAAAAATATCTAAATACTTACAAAAAATAGAACAGAAACACACACACACACACACACACACACACACACACAGAGAGAGAGAGAGAAATATAACATCCTGTATATGGTTGACTGGAATCTCTGAAGGCTGTATTGCTCTGAATTGTAAGATGTTCTGTGTAACACACATCCAAGCTACATGTTTGTTTGTTTTTGTTCTTTAAGTTTCACGTTTTACTTTTGTTATAATAGTTACAAACCATCCTGAACAGTATACCACTACCCTCATCACACTCAGACGAAGACCATCGTCCACCGTTTTCAAGTTCATATTACACCCTCACTATGTTCACGCCAAGGTCTCACCACGTCTAATAGGTTCCAACTGATACTCAAGCATGCACCACGTCTTGATTATCTTATATTATTCTCACTACAACCAATCAGATCACACCACACACTTACCACACTATCACTGCATTTGTCTGGTCCTTATAAATACCTCTTCATGCATTCAATTTTACATTCATGTCCACATCTACGTTCAACAAGTCCATACCATGATTCACCATCAGTGAATTCCCTACTATTAGTTTTAGTAATGATGTAACTTTTAGTTACATCATCATTACACTCTTAGGTTCTTCTGCATCCTATTCGACTACATCAGCACTGTTTTGTTTTAAACATGTCTAAAATTCAACCACATCCCATAGATACTATACAACACTGTTAATGGTTCTACAACTCTGTTCCCAGCACTTCATTCTAGGTCTTATTGCATCATTTTTTGAGGAGGTAGTGGGATCGTGGCTGAGTATGATGGGGATTTAAAAGGTGTCCATTTATGAGGGAATGTTCTATTTATATTCCATAATCAGTTCATTTTGGTTTCCAGTTTCCTGGTGAAATCACCTCAGCTCACAGGCTTAGTATCTCTTATTCACCTGCTTCACATCTTGTTTCTGTGTCTGTTAACAATAAAAATAACAAGATCATATGACCCAAGAAACGATCTTGCACAGCACCAATTCATATAAAATGAAAAAGTCAGAGATCCAGACTGAAGAAACAGAAGAACGTATATAATATAAAAAGAAATAAAAAAGTCATTGACACTCGTGTACAGGAGTAAGCAAATTATTTCAGAAAGACATTGTGGCTAATTCCATTATATTTCCAAGAGATAACTATATTTCATGTTTATTTAATATACCTGGGAAGTGAATGGGCTCCTTTAAAGTTTACCGGTATTGGTCATCCTTACTGCTTTATTTGTACATATGGAAAATGTTTAAGGGATACAGACACTTATTTTAACATAATTGATCATACAAAGTACAAAACTGGTGCTCTTATCCGGGATTGAGGTCTCTTGTGATACAATGAAACTTACATTTTAGTAAGATGAGAGCGCTGCCAGAGATGAGCGTGGCGGTAAATCCAAAAGAGCTTATGCAGCTAACATTAGGAAAAAACTACGTTTTCCGTGATTTCTGTGCTTTTTGTTTGTGCAGCTCAGCACTGGCCGACAATGTATTATACTGCATAGGTCAGTGGCCTAGCCCAGCCAATCCAACGAGTTCACGTCACTTCCAGGCTGGAACAGCCAATCAGAAAGGCAACATGACTCTGAGTCGTAATACTCGTGCTCGCTCTGAAAACGGGCAAGTACTCATGTTGCCGGAAGGAACCACTGATTATACGTGATCGTTTTAATAACTAGTAACACTAATTCACCACAGGTACACTTTAAGCAAGCTCAGAAATCAAGGAACATGCTTTAATTTACGTATTTGAATGTATTTCTTTGAAGCATTTCATAACGTAAATAAGCTAAAACAACTTTACTTTCTTAAGCCTCAAGGACGAGATGGGATAAGAAGCTATTAAAGGATTTTAAACAAAATATTGAAATATGGGAGGCAGTGGTGGCCAAGTGGTAGGGCGCTGGATTACTGATCCGAAGATCGGGGGATCAAGCCCCACTATCACCGGGTTGTCACTGGTGTCCCCCCAGTGCTGCTAACTGGGTTATCAAAGACCAGCCATGTAGAAGAAGAGTAGGCTGCACTGTCGTCAGCACGTTTCTGCCCTACAATGGGCTGACAAGCTGTCCAGGGTGTACTTTGCCCTCACTCCGAGTCAGCTGAGAAGGGCGCCAGCCTCCCTGCGAGCCTAATTAGGATTAAGCCGTTCGGAAAATGAATGAAATGTATGTAGTGTACATACATAAATATACATGGTCATAACCACTGTAGTCGGGAACACATGCACCTTCATCCAATTACCAATCATTTGCAAAACATTGTAAAAATATACATATCATACGGATACAGGCTCAAGAGCTATAGATAATGTTCATGTCAATTATGAGAATGTAAAAACAAAATGGATCTTGGTGACCTGGGCGGCGGAATGATGCTACAATAGCTCGTTTGAGTATTTCAAAAACTGCCGGGATTTTCCATACACACCAGTTTACACAGCAAACTGCATTTAAAAAAAATATCCAATAATGCTTCTGGCACTTCTGGGGGAGAAAAGGGTGTGTTGTTGCGACAGGTCACTTGAGAAAGAGTAGACTGGTTTGAGAAAAGAACCAGTCATTACAACCATGGTGAGTAGAAATGCATCTCAGAATGCACATCATGCCAAATTCCATGTTAGTTTTCCCTTCATATCTCATGTTTTATTCAGGATATTGTACTAGAAATAAAGTGTAGAGAGAAAAATGGAAGATTCACAAAAAAAAAAGAATAAAAGTAAAGGCTGGAAGGCTGCATCCTGAACAAACATCACTCCACTGAGATGCTTTCTTCTTTTATTCTCCATCTCTGACCATCTGTCTGTCTTTCCCCATTATTCTGCTCGACTTCGGACATACCTGGCATGGAGAGCACGACTCCCTGATTGATATTCAGTCCTCTGTGAAGCTGCTGAGGAAGACTTGCTCTCCATGTTCAAACACTCTCCCATCCTCTCCCCAGTCCCTGCATCTCTCTCTCTCTCTCTCTCTCTCTCCTCCTTCCTTCACTCCATACTTCTGAACACACTGCTCCGGATGTGTTACAGGGAGCTTCTAAATGAGCAACTGAAGAACCCAGAAAAGAAAACTATACACACCCACAGTCCACATGTGCACTGAGCTGTACTGATGCAAATTGAGGAAGGGTCCAGTCTTACCATGCACAGTCTAATAATACACATTAAACACCTGAACTATATCCATTCCTCCATCCTATCCCCCTTTCATTAAAGGAGAAGTAGTGGTGCTTTGAGAAATTCATCTCTCTCTCTCTCTCTCTCTCTCTCTCTCTCTCTGTCTGTGTGTGTGTGTGTGTGTGTGTGTGTGTGTGTGGCTGCAGGCAGTCAGAGAGGGTTAGCATTTCACGAATCTGTTCATAATTTAAATGGCGATGCTGTCTGTTGGCAGAGCGTGCTATGAATTATTCAGCGAAACGCCTCAGTCTTCAAACAGACAAATAGAGCAGGTTCATGCCTCAGCAAAGCAAACAGCGACGAGTGCAATCAGAATGGCACAATTAATTAGGTAATTAAGGAGCTTAAATTAACATTAGCTTATTAGGAAAACGGGGAAACAGCATTGCCAGGCCTTTATTGAATGGCTGTAATTTAAAAACAATACACTGTGTTAATTTACTAGACATTTAATTCACAGCGTTTACATTCCATAAGGGCAATACTTGCATTTTATATTGAAAGAAGTTGATATCTTCTGAGGAAATCTTACATATACAGGGGTACAACCATCAGATCCTAACATGAATCACATCAATAGGTACCGATTCCCACACACACTCACACACACACAGCAGGAAGTAAAACAGAGAGCATTTGTTATGAAGATGCTCTGATTTAAATTCTAAAGCGCTTGTGTTGGAGTCGGACAGGGAATAAAAAAACGAATCTTTATTAATAAATGAACACGAGATAAAAAAAAAGAAAAAAGAAAAAGCTGAAATCTTGCTGTTTTATGTGAGTCTTTAATGCAAATGGAATTTAAAATGAGCACGAGCTATCTTCAGAGACATTCAGTGGATTTCACCAACCTGTTATTAAAATTTATACAGCTGATGATTTATACACTTTATTAATAGCCACACACAGAGGGAGCAAAGGAAGTAAAGATAAGTTGGCTCCACCCCCCCACCCCCCCCACCCCCCCCAATTTTAGTATCTTATGCTTCCTCTTCATAGCTTTACAGCCTCACATCATCTCCAACACAAGACTGAATTACTGAATTTACAAGGGCCCTCTCTCTCTCTCTCTCTGAATGATTTCATAATTGGACTCATTGTTATTCAAAGCCCTGTAGAACCAATTAGTGCCAGCCCTCATGACCTGGGCCTTCTCTCCAGCCATGCTAACTAAAGACTTTAAGTGAAGGAGCTGGAACAGAGGTCTGATCTTTCCTCTCGTCTGATTAATAATCCTGTCAGACCCATCTCAAACTTTTAAAAAGAAAACGCCTGGTTAAGGCATGTCTTCTTTTTTTTTATCCCACTGTCCCTTTTTTATGCCTTTCTATTAATCTTTAATGGTGGCTGGGTCAACCGCTCACTTTTGTCTTGTCAGATAAATGTAGTGTTAACAGGATAATGAGCTTCCTGGGGATGGAGCAAGTGAGAGAGAGTAGACAAGGAGGGTGACCCCCTCGATACCTTGAGCAAGGGAGCAAGGCTAAGAAGAGAGTTGAGACGAAAGGGCAGTTAAAAAAATGCCCATGCTGAATAAACTATGTCATAGTAATCACTACTCAACTTTACTTTCACGACTCTACTCAACTATAAAGGAAGAACACTTTTAGAACTGAGTGAGAATCCTCTGGGTGGAACCCTACTGTTTCAATCTGTCTGCATGCTTGTACTGATACTTCATTTTTTACTCAATTACACAATAATCAAATGCGGAGAGATTTCAGTATCAGTAACGTACACATGTCTAACCTCATTGAGTTGGATAAGAGCGCAAACTGTGTACATTTTTGCAAAAATGAAAAGCTTGTGTAACATTACGACCATGAAACTATAAAGACTGTAACAGGCTGCTGTAGCTGTTATAGCAAGGACATACAATGTTATCTACAGTGAGATGTGCGAAACAGAGAGAAATTTGCATGTCTGTTTGGGATGTGGTGTATCCTGTATTTTGTAGGCCCAACTTATTTTAACCAGGAGGTAATGTTTACACCTGTGTTGGTTTGTTAGTTTGTCTGTTTGTCTGAAACTGAAATAGTGCAAGAGGTGGGCTACCCCCTGGAAAAGTCGTCAATATACGTTCATACTTATGGGCAATGAAGTAGAGCCAGCTGACCTCATTTCTATCTTTGTATTGTGAGAGAAGATACAAACACCATTAAGAAGGTCCCAGTCAACTAATGTATTCAAACCCAGAACCTGCTTGCCCTAAAGCTTACCACTGAACCACCATGTCACCTGGAACATAAATTATATTGCAAAAAATATAGAAACCTCATCAATTACCCCTAGACTTTCTAATCAATGTTTCTGAAAGGTGGGTGGAAACTAGACAGCCCAGGAAAAACCCAAGCAAACATGGCAAGAACTTGGGAAACTCCATACTGACAGTAACCTGAGAAAAAGAAATCAGAATAAACATGCTTCCTGGACATAATTGTAGCAGAAATTTATTATGAAAACCAAACCAAATTCTGCCTTTCATCATGATTGTACTAATTATATTTTCAGTTGAAAATCCCCATAAGGAAGATGAAGGTAAAGTCTATTTGTATGTTGTATTTTGTATCCCTCTATGATTTAGTCTGAAAAATATGCCTGTTGTGTTATTTTACAATATCTACCATGAAACAAATAAATTAAAAAAATGTCTGAATCCTGCTCCTCATCCCTGATATAATACCTCACAGACTGTTGCATTATTTAGACACAAATAGGTAATGTTGTAAATATAAACTGTGCATTGGAAAGTCCCAAGGGCCACTGCCTGTCCCCTGGGGTACTTTTCTACTCACTCACTTTCTATTCACTCACTCACTCGCCGCACCACTTAATCCTAATAGGGTCGCAGTGGGGCTGAAGACTATTTCAGCCTACACTGGGCGAAGATGGGGTACAACATGAACAGCTCGCTAGACAATCGAAGCACCAACACACACAAATCTATTCACAATCACATAAAATCACACATGAACCGGAGTCCCTGGAGAAAACCCACGCAAGCACGGGGCAAACATGTATACTCCACACAGAAACGCCCGAGCCCAGTACCCTAACCCAGGATTTGCTTGCTGTGAAGCGACGTGCTATCCACTATGCCATCTTGCCGCCATTTATGTTAAAGAATAATTGCTTTGAAAATTTTTTCAACATGTTTGAAGAAGAAAACATTTCACCATTACTAATACAGCGCCATTAAAAAAGGTGTTTTCAATAACTTCAGTTATAATTCATAATAATACTGATCAGAAGGTCAGAAACTCAAACCCCAGTACCACCCATCTACCACCGTTGGGCCCTTGACTAAGGCTCTTATCCTTCAACTTCTCGGTTGTATAAACAAGATAAAAATTTCAATTGCTTGAATTTTGCAAATGTCATAAACATAAACGTAAATATAGCAATTGTACAATACCTCTTCTTTAGTGGTAGACTCTGTATTAAACCTCAACTGCTCAGTTGTATAAATGAGATAAAATATTTAAGACCTGGAATTCACATATTTTGGGAAGTAGTCGGTCGAATTCGAGGTAAACTAAAAATATTCGCAGTCTGGGTGAAAAATTTTGGACCTGCGTAAAATTGTGGTGCAAAATTATAATTAATGGATATTATTATTAGATATTAAAGGTTTTCAAATTCTAAGCATTTTGAACATAATGGCAGTATTTTAGGCCGAAACCAACCAAAAAAACGACATCGCGCTATTTTGCTAACATGAAGCCTCACGTCACTCTGGATAAGGGCATCAGGCAAAATGTTAATACTTGCTTGTTAATATATGATGTAAAAAAAATCCAACAATTTCCATGGGGTGTAATCTTTTTTTTTCACATTATTATAGATATCTGTTTTTGAGTAATTGGAAAAAGAAAGCAGTAGACCAAATTTGGCTACCGCAAAGCTGCAATTTGTGGTTTTATATGCCAGGATGGAATTTGTACGTGACCATAGTACTAACATGAGCAATAATGCGCAATGAGTGAGTAATATTCACATACGGTATGTGGAAAAAGGTTTGCCCAAATCAGCATGTATAATAGAAGCCAATGATTATTCCAGTAATAGCCTTTAATAGGGTGGATCATCTATTCATATTTTACACTTTCAGAATGCCGACTGACAAATTACATTTTAATACAAAGCAGTTTTTTCCACTGCTCACCACAGAGAGACATTTTTCTCTGATATTGTCCAATATTCACAATTTATTACAGTGACAAATCTCTTTCATTAAATGTGGTCTGAGACAGATAGGATCTCAGTGCAACCTCAAGCCTTGGCCTAAGACCAGGGAAAATTGTTTCTTGATAATTCCTCTGTGTTGGCATCAAAAGCATTGCCACTGGTCCTGTTTTTATTGCTCCCCCATCTCTCATCTCACAGAGACACGCACATCAAAGCAGTGCTTTCCATATTGTAATATTGCGACGGGATTCACCCTACGGCTACATGTTTGTATGGTTCGAACAGTCTAACGCAAACGTCCTGTTTCATCTCTATTCAAAGCCATGGGAAAAAGAAGCAATCTGTTGAAGGGATGGGAAATGAAGGACCTGAGCCTTCCTGTTTTTCTTCTCTCCCCCCAACTGAGGATCTTATGATAGAAGGGTTGAAGCTTGTGGACTTGGGAGGTGGGGGCCATGTATAAAGAATATCTCCCACATAAACCAAAAGCTTCTGTGGCTTGCTTACACACACACACATACACACACACACACACACACACACACACAGAGTTTCTCTCATCAAACACACATTTCCTGTCAGAGTTAGTAGCCCTCAGGGAGGCAGACTGAGATGGGGGTCAGTCTAATCGCCCACGCAAGCCACTGCATTAAATCAGGCAGCTTGGGCCGCAGGGGCCATCTTTAATTGTCTCTGACATTTCAACACACACATACGCACACCATGGCTACTTACAAACCACACCATAAACAAGTCCTAGATACCCAATGCTGTTCACCTCACAACCACACGGGTCCATATACAGTTGATTACTTTCTAGCACATCGATTCCCAGAACCATTTACAGTGTGCGCACAAAAAAAAAAAAAAAAAAAAAAAAAAAAGGTGTCCACTAAATAGGACTCGTGTGGTTTAGCACCTAGCATCGGTTTTGCAGCTATGATAAGTGTAACTGATAGCAAGGGACAAGTGCGGTTTTGTCAAGCAGAACTAAAGTTGCTGCAATTAGGGTGGTTACTGTGGCTTTCACTCTCAGGGCTACTAAAAAGAATAAGGAAGTTCATTCCTAGAGACAGAAAGAACTGAAAGATGACTCCTCTCATTGTTCACTATAAAAGATGTAAGTTCATGAAACTGTACCAGTCAGAAAGCAAAAGAAGCAGCACTGTGGTCAGTTATGCCTCAGGTAAGGTCTGGTTGTGAAATTCTCTGTGATATGGTAGTTTAATATGATGTGTTCTGTAACTGGAAAATGACTCACTAGTCAAAACCTCAGTTTTTGACTAGTGACAGCACTGGAAATAAGGGACTTTACATCATGAATGTCCCTCTATTCAAACAGCCAAGCTTTTGTCCCTTTAATCCAAAAGCAGAAGGACAATTTATAGCTAAAAATTGAAGTAAAAACATGGCATGATTATGTTAAAATCCCCTCGGCTCCATCCAAAAACCCCTAACCACACTCTCCTGGCACAATCCCCAAAATTCACCCTTTTAAATCTGCAAAGTTTTACTGCTATAAATTCTCAAAGCAGTGTCTTAATAATCAGTCTCCCTCTCCCCCAGCCTCATCATCCTAAAGTCACCAGAAAAAGGGCCCCCGAAGCCTTCCACTAAGGTCCCTTAAGCGACAACAGGTGACTTTTGTGGCTGTAAATCTTGAACAATAAAAAAAAAATTATTTATGGATGGCAGCTAAACCCGGGAGTGCTGTTCAGGATCTGTAGGGCTTTTTACAGACTCAAGCTAGCACTGTTCTTCCTCTGGCTGTCCTCCAGGCATGACAGCCCACCTTGGGCCTAAAGACCCATTTCTAGACTGGTTGCCTTATGGAAGAACCCCAAGAAAAACGGAGAGGACGGAGCAAAACAGGGATCTGTGTGTTCTGTGCCTACTGAATCCTGAATCAGGAGCCTACGACATTGCATGAGGAAATGCTCTAAATTACAATCTTCATAAAAAAAATTGCAGAGGGTAGCTAAAAGGAAACATATTTAGAGTGTTTGTTATTGAATGACAAAAATGCTGAAAGCAAAAAAGAAAAAGTTCAGAGAACATTCCAAGCAGCTGAATTATGATCTACTGTGTCTGATGAACTCAGTCTGCTAGTAATGAATTTAGCATGCCTCAAATTAGTTTGACAGCACCCGGCCTGTCTTCATCAAAGTGGTTTATGTTTGTCTTATGCAACAATCTGAAACGCCAATTGATCAAAATTCCTAACAAATGTAAAGTTTTCCTTTGCCTCTGTTTGCTATTATTCACAGAGACACTGTGAAAGTACAGGTTTGAGAAACAGTAGGCATGCATTGGTGAAAAACATTCAGTCTCTGGTGGAACCCTGGAGGGTTTCGTGAAACACCCAGAACAACCGAGTGTTTCAGATATGCACAAGTACATTTACATACAGTATATTCAGTTGGCAAATATTTATTTATTCAAATAAACTTCTAATAAAAGTGAGTGTTAAGGCATTACTCAATGGCTCAACCGTGTGGTACTGGCAACTGAACTGAGAGTACTCTGATCAGTACCATGGACCCTACTTGCTGACGTACGACTACCTCTTTAGAAAATCTACTATCCAGAGAACCCATGAGGTACCGTACATATTATAGCATACAATAAGAGACACCCTTTAAAAGGTACCCATATACTCACCAGGTATATGAAATACAGTGATTTCTACTGGATATAAAACGGAATATGTCATGTCGTCATTCTGAAATCATTTGCTTATTCCTGCACACGAGTGTCACTGACCACTGCACCAGGTACAGTCTAAAAAAAAAAAAAAACAGCACTCTTAGCACCAGATGATGTGTGAGTGAGTGAGTGAGGAGTGACTGAGTGAGTGAGTGGCTGAGTGATAAAGCGAGAAATGCACTACTCAATCATATGCCTTGTAAGATTTCTTAGCGTGTGTGTGTGTGTGTGTGTGTGTTCACTTTGGATGGGTTAAATGCAGAAGCTAAATTTCCCTTGTGGGGTTAATACTGTAAATCAAAATTTAAAAAAAAAACAAACACAAAGAGAATAAACTGTGACATGCAAGTGCACTTAGCACTGATGGCAGCAGCAAGTGTGTAATATATTCTTTGTCATTTTCTTCATTTATTTGGTGCCTGTGTGGCAATGTGAGCACAGACGAGACAACAAAATCAAGCTCATGGCTTTTTTTGAGCTGGAATAGTTTTGCCGGGAAAACTTTCTATTCCACCAAAATGAACTGATAACGGAAGAGAAAAAAAAAAACACATAAGCTATTGGCTTGTGAGCGGGGACCTTTAAGGTTATTTAGCAATGTTGTTAAAGAACATAGCATACAAGAGAAAAGGAGACTTAAAATACAGCCAATTTCCCATCAATACCTCCAGGCCACCCAGTGTATTGTCACCTACCCAGTGCCAACAGCAAATCCAACACGATACATGATGCCCTGTACACCCAATTCTGGGACCACTACTTTAAAATCTGAAAGTCTTTCAATCCTGTCCAGAATGCTAATTAGTCATATTCAACCTTTATCAAATGTGTAACTCCCTACCACACGAACCGCTTACTGAGTCATGCGTAAAATCCCTGAGGGAAGGAACGAGACTCCCAAAAGGAGGAATGGAGAACCGTCAGCAGTGTGTGAGAGAAAAGAGTTGCAATCATTCTCTAGAGAGCTGTAGTGGATCATGTATACTCAGGCTGTGAGAAAACTCTGGCTTTGTGGTTTGTAAGAACAAATCATCCACTGGATCCCCCATTTAAAAAAAAAAAAAAAACCCTGATCTACGGGTCAGAATAGCAACATCATGTAATATCAACCACAAAGCCATGAGTAGCCCTGAAAGCACCACTTGAGACATTTGTTGTTGTTATATGAGGGAACAGGGTATAACAAAAAGCTCTTCACACAAGGCAGTGCTAAATAATAAAAAAGGAAAGTCAAATGACGAGGAATGAGAACAATGCTGTGTAATAGTCCAGCAGGTCAGCTCATACGTGTAGTGTTGGGCAATTAACAGTGTCATGTGTCAGTTATTTGAGTCATGAGAGGAAACCACATGCTGACTGAGCTGCCTTCTGTCTTTTACTCATCACCACACAGGCCGTGTACAGAAACTACTTGTATCTCACTTCCAGTGTCCTCAAAAAATTACTATTTAAAGTGCAGTATCCTTAATCATCTCTGTAATCAAATGATAATTGTTGGAAACCGTTCACGATTCTCAGCAGCTCTTGATTCTTAATAATTGCATCACTTTAAAAGTGCAAATAAGCAAAGCCTTTGGCGAAACAAGAAAATTAGTCAACCTGTGAAAAGCACCGATATGCACCACCATCAAAAGGGAAACAAATGAGCTCTGAAACACTCAACACTTGACACTCAAGCATGGAAAAGTCAGGTGGGTTCGGATCTAGCAACCACATGGGATCCATTTCAGGCTTCATTATTTTTGGAGTTCCTACTCCTTTCCCAGCTCTTTGAGTTGCGTGAAAGTGTGAGAGAAAAAGAGAGTGCTGAGATCACATAGCTGCCAAGGTTGTTAACCTGCAGGCATTTGTAAAGCTGAGCCGGAGTTGCTTTATTAGCGGAGTGAAATAATCTCTACCAAAGTGGCTGAGATGACGACAGGCGCTGATTTACAGTCGCTGTAAATCTGCCAGGATCTGAGCTGCTCCAGCATGCATCATGAAAACTAATAAGTTGTGGGACACACTGCCAATGGCTCTCGATACATGCAGATTTCGATCGTGGAACATCTGCCAGAGACAAATAATTTATGTCTTGCGCTCCACAAAGGGGCCTAGATGCCGTTTGATAGTCGCTGCTCAGGGAAGAAAGGCAAGGCCTCCAGTGTGCTTTCGTCATGGGAGCTCTACCTGTCAGAATGGAGTCCAAAACCACAGCAATGGGGATTCAGATGGAGCCTGATCAGAGCCAAATGGAGGCCTCTGGCTCAGGCTTCATCTCTTTAAATGACTGCTTTCTCTTGGCCCACATCTAACTACACTCTTGAGTGTTGTGATCAGATACAGTAAGAGTTCAGTCTGGACATGTGGAGGATGACTAAAGCATAAGGATAAGAAACACATAGACATTATGGAGCGGATTAAATGAATATTGGGAATCTTTTCCATATAAGAGAAATCCCTGTAATGATTTTAGTCTATATACTCTATTTTGTTTGGGGTAACTTTGGATCTGAAATCCGTTCTCCCTTGCAATCTGCCATCATAATACATTTTGTAACAGTGTTGATATACATCTGCCAAGTGAATCAGTATTCTCAGTACTAACACTACTCCCTAATAGGCTATTTCTGGAAAAAAATCCACCCAGAAGGATTTGCATATCAGAATGTACAATCAATACTGCCTCCTTAATGATGCAAAAGACTTATTATTATGATTCATTTTGTAAAGTTTAAACTTTTTTCAGGGTTTTTCCTACCTCAAGTTACTGTTAATAGAGTAATGCAGAAGAGCTTTAATCCATTAGTCAGTCCAGGTCTCTCATCTCCTCATCTGTACACTCTGCTCTAACAGATATGCTTACAAAGCTTCAACTTTCATGCTAATACTACCATCCTTGAGGAATATAATCTTGCAATTTCATCTTGTAGGTCTCAGCCTAGCCAAGCAGAGTCTGTGCCATAACTCAGAGCAACTATATTGGCTAGATGCATTGCATTCTGCATCTCTGACAACAATAAAAAATGCTATTAATAGCCAAAAGGAAAATTCTGAATATTAGCAGTTAGTACACATCCAATGCAGGAACAGCACGATGTGTTTGGTCCACTATCTCGGGATTAGAATGTTATTCTGAGTGGATAATGCTTGGATAATGATGGACACTAAAAGTTTGTCATGGGCACTTAGACCTAGCAGCATTATTGTCACACTTTAAAATGGAAATTAATGTACAAGAAAATTATTCTTGTATTTCCAAATAGTAAAACTTATCTAGAGGAGCACTTGAAGTGCAAGGTACCTGCAACAGGTTCAAAGAGATTATTATAATTTGACATAGTTGTAATGAAATGTCTCCCCCTAGTGGCTGTCAGGTGAACATTTTTCGTTATGTTCAAGATTTCTCTGGATTACTTCTTGATCCCATGCTGAACTCCAAAATGTAATGAATACTTTCAATACTTCCTGCTTAATCCTGGTAACAGGAAAAAATATATATACACTTTAATATGTGCCTATAAAAAGCCTTTAATAAATTCCTGGATATGGACCTTTTTCTTGCCAGGCCAGTACCCCATCCTTCCAAATTTGGTGAAAATCGGTTTGGTAGTTTTGTGTAATCTTGCTAAAAGACAGACAAACTGACAGAAAAAACAGTGGTAAATACATAACCTCCTCCACCAAGCAGCAGAGGAAATAAGTGTAAAAACACACCTTTACAAAACAGTTTTAATCCACGTAGGATGTACTAAACTAAATGAGCATCTATTAGCTTGAACCATGCTGAGCTCATCTAACCTACCTTTGTCAATATAAATATAAATTTTAAAAACACAAGTTTTATTTGCTTTTCTTTGTATTAACATAAGTATATATTTAAACTACGAAAAATTACATAGCTCTTAGCCTATACACCTGCTCACGTGTGTGGGCTTAGGGCTCAAGTATGTCTGTCATACATTTGTCATAGCTCAGAATAAAGATTTCAAAAAAGGAACCATAAATATCTCGTTGTATGTGCTTTTTTTGCTTATGTTCCCATGTAGTATATACTAAAACAATTATTTGCCTCAGGCTTGGTGGTTATTTCTGAATAGTATCCTTGATGTTTCATCTCAGGGACTATTCTGCGATATATATCGTTAATAATTTACAACAAAACCACTAAAGACATCACAGATATTTCTATACATGGTATATAATAATAATCATCATCATCATCATCATAATAATAATAGCAACAATTCCCTTGTAGCCCAATTCATGCCATTCCCTGCTGCAATAACTTGGAGGTCTAAACACGATCTTTTCTCAACCTCCAAAAACACTCAGCATTCCCCAGTGCCATTGCTCTCACAGGAGCAGTTCTGCTCAGGTATAGTAATAGAAGAATGATTCGTTCTGACATCTAAGGGGAACTCCACCCAGCAGCCTCAGTCATACCCTGCTTTGTTTACCCTAAAAATCAAGATTGGCGGCCTGCCTCTGATGGGAACGTTAGCCCAGGATCCGCCACTATTCCAGCAGACGTCATGGCTTCAGCAGTTGGGTAAATATCTCCAAAGTGCGATTTTGACGTGTGCTGCCTGTGAAGCACTGTTCCAATCACCTGTCTGTGGTGAAGCCAACAAAAACAGAGCATTAAATCATTCAAATATTTGACGACAGCCCATTTCACCTGAATAAATAGAGACACCAGGCCAAAATATTCAATATGCTGAAAGAGCAAGCTGAAGTCAATGTCTTCTGGTGAGATCACAGAGATTTCTCCCCAGAATGCTTTCAGGGTTTCCTTCAGATAAGAGCCAAGGCCACATTCACTTACCATAAGATGGATTAATAAGTTTTCATTAACTTTGGATTATCAGATGCTTTGATGTCATTTGGGTCCCGACAAAGAAATGGGAAGAATAGCTCACGCTGCATTCAATAAGTGACACCAATCAATTGCATCCATTGTGGTTAGGGACATTCCACAATGCAAGCACGCCCTCTGCAGGATGAGAGTGAAAAAGCACAACTTCATTCCAAAACATACCAATAGCACCAGAAAGTTTGGGCCCTTAAATAGCATATATAAAATCCAGGGTTGTGTGTCTCCAAATAGATCTATTCTGAAGTGACATGTGCCCCAGGCAGAGCTTCAGCTTGGCTAGCTGTGTAGATTACAGCCCATTTCACTGGCATCTCTTTCGCTATTAGGCTGCAGAAGCTAATGAGGCAGTAGATGGTGAATATCTAATCGAGTGTGTTCGCATGGTAATTAGAGGGGGCTAGTGGCTGTGTGCAGGCAGGGGTGTAAAATTAGAATCTTGCAACGCCATCCATTTACCTGACATCCGAGGTGGAACATTTCCCAAGACATCAAAAAAAAAAAAAAAAGGTTCTGATATTACCTTAGAATTCTTAAGAGCAAAAATTTTAACGCCCTTCCCCAAGTTACTGGATATAAACATGGGGGAGCATCTATAACTAAATTTGAATTAAGATCATAATTAAGATTATAAAATTTATGATGCTAAAAAAGAATAAAAGCTTGTAATTATTGAATTGTTGTTATAGTAAGATTTGATATTATAAATTAGTGTATATTCGACATGAAAACACCACATTTTCTTTGGTCTGCAATCTGGGGATTTAAAAAAAAAAACATAACCCTGAGTGGATAATGCTTGAATCAGAATGATGAACAATCACAGATTGTCACTTTCACTTTCAATGGCAGTGTCATCAATATGATGCTTTAAAAATAGAAAAATAAAACAGAAAAAAATACAATTTTAGTGTTTTTAGCTTCGTCAGTTAGAAATTCTGGTGGAAAGTGCCAGCCTTATATAGGCTGAGCAAAAACTCTCGTCAAGTGCGAATCACTGTCCCTCCCATCCATTCCATCGCTCGTTGGGGTCCTTTGTCCACTAGGGTTGTTTACCTGTTCTACATATGGGGTCGTTTGGTCACCTGAATCATGGTGTGAAGTT
>JAOUQZ010000035.1:7111745-7132300 GCA_028564935.1 Neosilurus hyrtlii
ATATATACATACATACATATACATACACACACACATATATACACACCTCTACTTCGACGTATGGAGCACTGTTTTACGGAAAATCAACTCAAGACTACATACATACATACATACATACATACACACATACACACACATACATACATACATATACACACACACACACACAAATGTAAAACAAACGCACCCAAGTTTCAGAAAATCAATACTGGAACATTTCCAACATGAGATTTCTGCAACGTTATAAAATCATCTGCTATAAAAAAACAAAAAAGGTCCACTGCCTTATCGAAATGATCACTGTGTTCCTAGATGGCTTCAAAAATACAATTAAAAGCATTTATATGTATATATAATAACTTAACACTGCAATCAATGTAGATACTTTAAATGTTATTTAGAAACCACTCAGAAAACCCAGAAACCTTCAGAGACAAAAAAAAAAAAGGTAAATTCTTATGCCTAAAAAAAAAAAAAAAGAATATGTATTAATCTTGGCATATGTTTAAAAAAAAGAACCTGAAATATAAAGAGAATTATAGAGAAGAGAAAAAGATCAAGCAATAACATTACATGAGTAGAAAGTCAAAGCATTACAGAACAAAAAGCAGCTAGGATTTGTATGACGTGGATGGATCTGCAGAAACAGTGAGGCTAATAAGCTGCAGCCCTGCTATGAATCACAGCGCAGACACACTACAGAGTAACTGAAGCAACTAAGCGCATCAAAGGATCATGAACAGGACAAAATCCCCCTCCCTTACCGCGACCGCCAGGGGAGCCGTTAACCAGCAGGCCTACACTGTGATCCTTACAGCAATGATTAATGAACATGGACAACGAGAGTGCGAGTGAGGGGGGGGGGTTTGTGAGAAAGGGAGAGAGGGCACGTGTGTGTGTGTGTGTGTGTGTGTGTGTGAGAGAGAGAGAGAAAGAGGGTGTGTGAGAGAGTGTGTGAGAGAGAAAGAGAGAGAGGGCAGGTGTGTGTGTGTGTGTGTGTGTGAGAGAGAGAGAAAGATGGTGTGTGAGAGAGTGTGTGAGAGAGGGTGCTCGTGTGTGTGTGTGAGAGAGAGAGAAAGAGAGTGGTGTGAGAGTGTGTGAGAGAGAAAGAGTGAGAGAGGGTGTGTGTGTGTGTGTGAGAGAGAGAGAAAGAGGGTGTGTGAGAGAGAAAGAGTGAGAGAGAAAGAGTGAGAGAGTGTGTGTGTGTGAAAGAGAGAGAGAGAAAGAGGGTGTGTGAGAGAGAAAGAGTGAGAGAGGGGGTGAGAGAGAAAGAGAGTTTCTGGTTCTACTTATGGTCTGGAAATGGGATTAAAGGGAAATCTCCAAACAGATTGAATTGTATTTGCAATAATTGCTGTGAACAGCTTATACCACACAGGCCACAAATAACACAGTCATAAAACACAGAGAGAGAGAGAGAGAGAGATGGTGAGGAGGGGAAAAAAAAAAGAGAGAGGAGAAGGAGGCCATGATATGAAACCACTCACTCATTTCCTTAAGCAACCAAATACAAAAGAAATGTTGGATTCATTAGAAAGTAAAAAGCATGAGGTTAAAGCTCAAACACACTCAAAGGATTTTAGTTCAAAGCGCTGGAATGTCCTCCGTCTCAAACAGAGCCACATGTTCCAGCTGATAACGTTCTCAAAAACATATGGACCATTTCAAGGCACAACCGCTAAACAAGCTGAAAAAGATGACACAACATTGAATTAAGAAACAATATTTCTAGATCTGAGCTGATGACGAGCCAGAAAACAACAAAGTGAAAGAGAAGAGAACAGATAAGACTGACATTATATCACCAAACAGGAATCTTCATCTCCCTGGTCTAAAACAAAACAAAACAAAAATGTCTAAATCCTTTAAAAGGAAGCTTCAATATTGTCTCTCTGGTAAGATTCCACATCAGGCTTTATAGGTATTTGTGGGATACCAAACCTTCCAGGAAAACACAAAAATATAAATCAGTGCAAGTCACGAGATAAAAGAGGAGCCTTGATGCCAGAGAGCCCCCTGTCATTCCTGCCGTGATTGTGTTTAAAGTAAAACCACATGCACTGACAAACATGGAGTCAAATGAAATGAGAGAGCTGTGTATGGGCAAGGAATGATTTGATTAGTGGGTTTCAGACTGGAGACTGAGGACATCCAGCGGGGGGAACTGAACCCTGGTTTAGTACTCGTATTCCTCTTCTTATTAAAATAATTGTGTTGGCTTTCGTTCAGTTCAGCTTCCACCAAACTTCTGAAATAAATATTATACCTAGTTTCACAGAATTCTTATTCCTGGCCAGAGTTGTGTTAGACCCATACACTGTTCTGTGAACCACACACATTCACACCTATAGGCAATTTAGAATAGCTAAAATCAACCTATGGCATGGTCTGAGACGGATACGGAGAACATGCACAGACATGCCACGCAGTAACCTGAGCTCAGGGTCCAACCAGGAACTCTGGAGCTGTGAGGCAGCCACCCTGTCGCCCCCCATACTCATCATAAATGTATCTTTAACCTGAACAGAAGTGTTCCTGTGCGTGCCGAGTAAACTAATAAACGTTAAGTAGATCACAGCAGAAAAAGGAGAGGAACCACCAGAGCAAAGGAGAGCTCTTAGGCTGGATAAGTTGCCAGTTTATTAGGAACAAGACCTAAAAAAATGTGCATGTGTCCCAAATGTGGACTAAATCAAGCAGATGTGCCCCGTCAAGTTACCATGCAGGGTTCAACTGAACTCTGAGGCAAAAGCAACCTTGGGAAATTTGATTACAGAATAAAGCAGACTCTAGATCAACATTTGTCTTTCTTGAATTAGCTCTCAAACATTTTCCAAAACAGAACTTTGATTGCGGTTAACCGCGTCAAAGAAAGGCGAGAAGCATACATAAAGCAGGCCTCAGTCACACCAATGTACTAGGACAAACAACATGATCAAAACAGGACAACTGAGGACTGGAGGGGGAAAAGGAAATCTGATCAGAAGTCTTATATAACCTATTTCGACGCTTTGCACTTTTCGTAGACTACACATATAAGTTCCAGCAACTTTCAAAAGGTAACTTTCAAAGTATAGGGTATAACGCTCTATAAATCTGCCATTAAATGCCTAATATGCCCACTGTGTCTTGGTTATTTTAATTTATGACCAAGCATCTCAAAAATGAGATAATTTACTGGAAAACAATTAAAGACGTTCAAAATTAATATTATACTTGGTAATGCTGATGGGGGAAAAAAAAGTTACCTTTGGAGTGTATAGGGACTTGCACAGGACAACATATTCACTACATTCATCCATCCTCAGGAACTACTGCTCAGCATCACCGGCGTTCAAATTTTTTATTCATTAATATTTTGGGAAATTAAAACATTTTATTTGCAGGTGGACTCATTAAAAGACAGACATTTTAGACTGAAGCAGACACTTTTATTGATAATAAAATTCACTATTGTTTAAAACAAACAAAAAAACAAACAAAAAAATCAAAAGAACATTTTTTTTTCTTTTTTTTTTTTTTTTGAAAAAGCAAACTACCTCAAGACCGAATAACTGAATTTAAACGATTAGACATCCTGTAGGATTTGGCACTGTCTATACAGAACTAAAAAGCTCAGCTCATAATATAAGCTAGTAAAAATCAGTAGCCCTGTTTATGTAATAAATTATCATCAGCATAGCCAATTCACATGAGCGCCATAAACATATGCTAATAAACTTGTCAGTATAATGCTTTGGTGATGTCAGTGCTAAAACTAAAAGGTCAGCTACTGCATTCTTCTGTTTTATTTCAGAAGGGGGAAAGACAATAAAATGAAAAAAGTACCTTGAATAGGTATAGTGTCATTCTAGTCCAGTCCTGCTGAATCATTTCCATAAAAATGGTGAGCCTTAATCAAAAGTAGTACAAAGCCCAGATAAAAATATCAGATTTGGGAAGCACCAAGGCAAAAGACAAAATGCAAATGCATTACATCTGCAGCTATAAAATGTAACGAACCATAAAGACCTAATTATTTCATCAAAACTTGGCCAGCCAAGTCACACCACAAGAGGGCAGCATCGTCCAGGAGACAGGAGCAAATATGCAGGCTATGTCCTGTTTCACCCAGCAGCTATTAACATTCACTGACTCAAATCCTCGAAAGCACAGCTGGCTGCCACATCATCAGTGAGCTAAATGTTTTTTAAATTAAGGTTGCTGTTGAGAGCGTGTCAATTCATTAGGACCTTACAGTTTGTTCCTAAAAAAAAGAAGCTGGGAGACCTGCTCCCTGACCAGTTTCATATGAATATCTAAAAATGCATCTCTGTATAATGGTTATGAGTTTTATAAATCTGAAAGCAAAGTGTGGAATAGGAAATCCCACAATGCACTGCAGCTTGAGGGAGACAAAATACAGGAAGCAGGGCGTTTCAGAATGGGATTATTTTCTTCCCTAGGCCTTTCCATTGTGTTTCCAAAGCAAACCTACAACACCAAATATCAACCCATTCAACTGTTCCTGACCGATATCTCAAACGTTACGCCGCCATAGAAAAAATAAGAGAACTCTTAACAGTGGCTACCATTAAAAGTGGTCTCATTTTTTCCCCCCCATCAGCTTTATTTATAACCATTAACAAGCATACTTTCAGAACAAAAAACACTCCAATCTACATCTACATGTTCTGTACTGGTGGTATTTATCTTTTATGACACATTAAAATCATTTCATTTATAAGGCTGCCATCATATGGACCATCATTACACTTTTAATTAACTTTTAGGGTAATTAAAAAAATGGAATGCAGGTATCCAGGTAAAAAAAATAGAGGGAAGGTAGTAAACCACCCCAGTAACATGAATACCTCCTGTTCACTTCTGTCCCATTTATTGAATCTACACTGTAGTGTGCAGGATTAAAGTCCCGCAGTTCTTGTAGACAGTACTGTAACCACTATCACTGAAGCCCACCCTGCTTATCCTGATCTGTGACGTGTTATGACTGATAATGTTTTCTAACAGCACACCTTCAGTGGATCTCTAGAGGATTTGAGGCAGAGAGTGTTTAATAATCTAGGCTGGATTTAACACACAAACTGCTGTCTCATTCGGATAATCTGAAGCAACGCCGCCTGAACATCTTCATCCATGTGACCCTGCAAAACACAAGCAAGTGGATACTGTCACAGTCTGTTTACATCTGGTTTCAGCCACTTTTTTAAAGCAGAGGTGGGGTTTAAATCTTTTGTATGAGGCTATACGAGGCTCCATGTGTGTGACTGCCTAGAAAAACCATTCATATCATTTTTAAACTATTACATGGAATGCAACAAGAAATTATAGCAACTGAGCATATTTTGGCATTAAGTATCAAAAGTGATATTTAAGATTTCATTCCAGTTCCACTGAAAGACAACACCACAGGTTTTATACTGCTATCTCTCTATATCGATGTATATGTATATGTGTGTGTGTGTGTGTGTGTATGTATATATCTCTATACCATTCTATCTATGTATTTCTCTCTATATATATTATATATGTATGTATACACACATTTTTATGTGTGATATATATTGAGATATAGAGGCTGGATTAAGTTACAGTGAGGTAGCGAGGCATATGGGCTGTACACCATCCACCATCAAAGATTGACCGCTCCAACATTACAGGGTCAGTTGACGACGAGGGCGAGAGAGTGATGACTTTCGAACAGGATCGCTACAGCCAGTTGCAGTACTTACGAGACTAGTTTTGCCGTGCTGTATCACCGCAAATCACTGCCTATATCACTGCAAACTAAGGTCATACCTGATACTGACTGTTGTGACTTTCCTTCTGGCAGGTGCCATTTTGTTTTGTTGTTTAAGATAACACATCCAACTTAGCACATGGCTTAACAAAAAATTTATTATTTATTGAATTAAAGCCTGCCAATGATGCCTTCCAAAGAAAGGGTCTGTTAAAAAGAAATTAATTCCTGAATACAGTAATTGACCAATCACAACTGAACATACAAGTTCAAAGCCAGGTTGCTGGGGCCAGGCACCCATTGGAGCGGACTGGCCAAGCTCAGGGGAGGGAAGAATGTTTACCTTCCTGTCACTTCCTGGGGGTCTGTGAGTTCACGCAAATAAGGGACGGATAGTGCTTTACTTCAATGTGTTACGCCATCCCTGAATATCCATGCATAGAACTTTATAAAGTTGATGAAGTTCACAAACATTCAAATGAGCCATATAATAAAGTATATTATAAGTATATATACACCAGATCATTTATAATTTTGGACTGTTATCCAGCCAGAGCATGGTCTGATTAATTGGAATCTGAATTTTACTAAAATGGCCCAAGATAAAAACCAGTAATGGTAAAGAACCAGACCCGTGTACACGAGGGTAGTGGATACGTACCTGTGCAGCACTGAGAAGATGAGTTCGATAAATTGAAACCACCTCTCTGTGTTGCCTCTCAGCATCCTGTGACAGTGAAAAAGAACAGATCATCAGGGAGATTGTGAGTAATGAGGAACAGATGTCTCTTTTAAATGTGCGTCCCAACTGTAAATAGTGGCTGCAGCTTTCCCAGCGAGTGCGTGATTGCAGGAGTGAGTCAGACAGGCAGCGTTTGTGTTATTCTAACTCTATTACATTCTCGTGTCTTGTGAGCTCAGTGTGGCACTTACTTGCTCACTCTCACTCACTAGCCACAATGATTCTAAACCACAGTCAAATCCCTCCACAGAACATCCACTTTTATGAAAAAGAACACTGTGTGGATCAAATGGATCAAACTCAATAAAATACAAAACCAAATGTAATAAAGATGGGAAACAGCTTCACTGAGGTTTTTTCGTGTAATCCAATTTCTAGTGGGAACCAGGCAGTCCCTTTCTGGTGCACTTTCATCCCATGACTCATCCAGGCACATAAAACATGGATTTGATCATGTATATGAGAATTTCATTAACATTCTGGTTTTGCCAAAGCACCAAATTGTTATTCATTTCTGGTTAATTTTTATGTATTTACTCATTAACTGACAACTGTTTATATGCATAAAAGTTTCTGAATCGACAGAGACAGCCCACATGTATTACTGATATTTTCCCCAGTTGCTCTTGATGAAACAGAATGGTCTTTAGTGACTATGACTGCTTAACACAGAACAAAAAATAAGCTATTCATGCTCAAGGATGATCATTACTGTGCGTTCATATTGCAAAGTCTTCCACCGCATCACCTCCTTGTCATCTTTAGTTTAATTTATCAGAAGTTAAAACACTCTGTGCCACTAGTTAAATTACACAAGATTTGAATAAGATTACTAAACAATATTATAATATTTTGTCTATACTTCTTCAATGTACAAGACATACACCAATCAACCATAACATTAACACCACTTTACTGGTCTGCGGCTAGGCAGCTCAATACACAGTAAGCTGCAATGCCCTGTGTGTTCTTACATCTGTCTATCATAGCCAGCATTATACGTTTCAGCATTCTGTTGGATCAGACTAGGTGTACAAGCCTTCATTCACCACACACATCAGTGAGCCATGAAGAGAACCATTTTAGTCATCGCAATGCAGCCCTTGTTGAAGTCACTCATATTGCTCATTTTTCCAGCTTCCAACACATCAACTTCAAGAACTAACTGTTCACTTTCTGCTCAACACATCCCAATCCTTGGCAGGTGCCTCTCAGGATCTATTCATGTCCAAAACGGCAGGTCTTGTGTGGGGTTCCTGGTATGCAGTGGCGAGTACCTACTAAATGTGGTCCGAGTAAGGACAATCAGTGAACTGGCAAAAGTGTCATGGGTGCTCAAGGCTCACTGAGGAGCACTGGGGGTAAAGGCTTTTTCTCTCAGAAGAGCTACTGTAGTGTACAGTGTACGAACTGCTGAAAATGTCCACGCTAGATATGACAGAAAGGTGACAGAATACATTGCTGCTTGCTGTGTATGGAGCTGCCTGGCCGAAGACCAGTGCAGGTGGTATAAATATTATGAGCAACTGGTGTATAACGCCATTTCATAGTTAACACAGCAGTCATTACTTCCAAGGAGTTTAATAATTAGACAAAAGAGAAGCCAGGTGATGGAAAAATGTAATGTCACAATGAGGAAAATGTTTTCTTTAGATAATGCTGAAGAATAACAGCAACACATCTATGGTGCTTTGCATGTTCCACTGTTCTGCAATTGTTGCTTGTTTGGGCAATTTGGTCTAATCAGTACTGACTGGTATATTTATTTCCTGTGTACCCAAACAGTATTTTATGCCATACTAAATCAAGTTTAATTACTGAATCCAACAGTATTGTGTCCAATATTTGTAGATGCACTGGATGTGTTTAGCTGAAAGTGGTACTTACAGCCAGCTGCTGCTGGAGGCTCTTGACCTGTGCCTGGAGTGTGTCAATGTGTTGAGCATGTCTCTTGTTGGGAGTGTTGCCAGTGTAAGCCAGCTGGGACAGGCCATTCAGAGCCTGTTTCAACCTCTCCACATCTGCCAACAGCTCTGTGATCTGAAACACACAGATTCACTTATTTAAAACATATTCGTAGCTGACAAAGTTTTCAAGAGCATGTTAATTGAAAAAACATTGTTGCATACACCAGATGAGGATCTGCAAAGTCGCAAGTTATGTATCAGTGCAAATATTATTAACAACTCAGAAAGAACATTATAACCCTCACCCTTTTGTCTTTGGCCTCAGTCTGTTCTGAGGAAGTCTGAATCCTTTTTTGAAGGTCTCCAATGGTGCTTAGCGAGTCATCATATCTCTCTTTCAGATCTTGGATCTCTTTCTCAATTGTTGTACTCTTGGTCTGTAGAGCCTCAGTCTCCACCTTTGCTCTATTCTCACCTTCTTTGGCCTGGGCCGCCTCCTGGTATAGTTCCTCACACTGCTCTTCTAAAGCCAAGAGCCGATCACTGAGCTCCCCCACCTCCTCCTCCAGCCTCTGCTTCTCAGCTTTGAGTTCAACCAACTGACCTTCATGGCTGCGAAGGTCATCCAACGCTTGCGTTGCTCTGAGGAGCTCTGTCTGCAGAGTGGCTACATCTTCAGCCCTCTGAGCACTGGTTTCCTCCTCTTCCCTCAGGGCCAAATGGAGCTTGGCCACTTGTTGCTCCAGGGCTTCTCTGGCATGGCTGTGTTGAGCCAGTAGATCACCATCAGTTCTGTGGCCCTGTAGCTCTTTTTCCAGGTCATGGATGCGCTGGACCTCTAAATTGTAGGTTTCATGGAGGTGCTTGCACTCATCCTGCGCCTCCTGCAAACTGCAGGTCAGTGTGTTCCTCATGGCCTCAAACTGCTCCCGATGAACATACTCATTTTCTAAATGCTGTTGAAGGTTCTTCATTTCAGATTTGCAGAGCGAGTTCTGTTCCTCCAACTCAGCCCTCTGAACAGTTACTTCCATGTATTGCTGTTCCAGTTCCACCAACTTTAAACTCAAGTTTTCCATCTGGCTTTTATAGTTATCTTCTATTTCTCTGCATTTCTCACTGGAAACCAAATTAGCCTCCAGTTTCTTCTGCAAAGATTCCACCTCTAATTTCACAGTCTTTTTATCTTGTCTTTCATATTCCACATCAGTCTTTGCACTCTTGTAGTTCTCCTCCATGTTTGCTAGCTCCTGTCTTATATCCTCCACTATGGTATTGAAGACCTTTTCTTTTTCCTCCAGGACTGTTACTGGCACAAATTTAGAATGAATGGCTTCATGAATGGTGTCCAGTTCCTTCTTCTGGTCTTCGATTTCTTTGTGAAGTTTTAAAGTACCCTCCTGAAGAGACTCATACTTGGTCAAGGCCTCTTTCGCACGTCTTTCTGCTTCCGCTAAAGCATGGTTTAGCTGTGTTTTTATTGCCTCATGGTCAACAATACTAATATAGTCCTTTTCTAATTTCTCACGTAGATTTTCTTCTAACATAGCACTTCCCTCTTTCACCTTTTTCAAGTCGTCCTCTTTTACTTTTCCATCTTCCTTCAATTTGTGAATTTCAGCCTTGGCTTTCTCCAAAGCTTCATGTAACTCATTTTGCACTTTCTCATACCCTTCTTTTTTAACAAACTGTCCCTCCAAACTTTGTTTCAGTGTAATGCTCTCAGCTGCCACAATCTCAAGTTCTTTCTCTTTATCTTTGAACTTCCTCTGGAGATTCTCTAGATCCTTTTCCATCTCTGCTTTATGGGCTGAAAGTGCAGCCACCTCGGTTTCGTACCTTTCCTTGGGTATGTGAGTGCTCTTCAGACTCCTCATGTTTTCAGCTAAAGAGGCCTTCTCCTCTTGCAGCCTCCTCAACTGCTCCTCAGCAAAAATTCTCCTTGCAGTTGTCTCATCAAGCTGGTCCTTAAACTCATTCGTAGTGAGATTAAGAGCTTTCTTCAATTCCTCATGAGTCTCAATAGAAACAAACTGTGTCTGCAGGTTCTTCTTGAGTTCATGCAGCTCTTCACGAAGCAGCTCCCTCTCTTCTTCACCATCCTCAACCTCACAGATCAGTGACTGACATTTAGAAGTGACATCTGCTAGTTTTTTCTTCAGGATATCACTCTGTTCCTCCAGAGTCACCCTGAGTCTCTCATGCTCCTGAAAAGTAACAGCATCCTGGTGGTCAACTTCCCTGTGGAGCTCAGCCACCTCCTCCAGAACACGATCATAATCTTCCCGCAGCTCTACCAGCTGCCTCTCTTTTTCATCCACCGCATTAGTCAGAAGGTTCTTCATGTTGTCAAACTTCTCTCCAGGCACCATGGCGACCAGACATCTCTCTCTCTCTTGCGCATGAGCCTCCATTTCTCGAAGTGTCTCAGCCATCTTATTACGCTCTTCTCTTGTAGCATTCAGCTCAGCTGTTAGTGTCTCGACCTCTTTAGCCAAGAGCCCTTCACTCTTTTTGTACTCCTCCAGGGCTTTCTCACTCTGCTTCAAATGGTTTCTGACCCGGCCGACCTCTGCTGACGCACCTTCATATTTAACCTTGACCTCATTGAGCTGAGCTTTGAGGTCTTCTAACATTTGACTGCCAAGATGCTCCTTTACTGTGATTACATGTGCCTGTAGCTGCTTGACCTTGGTTTCAGAGTCAAGCATCCTCTTTTGGACATCTCCCAATGCCCCTTCTAGCTCTTGAATCTGCCGCTCTGCTTCTCGCTTGGTGGAGTCACGACTTTGAACCAGTTCTTCACACTCCTTGGTTCTTCGAGTGAGTGCTGCTTGGAGGCGTGCTACTTCTTCCTGTGCAGCCTCCTGCTGCTTTCGGGTGGACTTTAGCTCCTGACGTAATGTCTCCACCTCGTTAGGGGATGTGATCGCTGTTTGAGAGAGCTCTAAGGGCCGGGACACAGAACGAGACGGAACAGAAGGCTGCAGAACCTGCGTTCAGAAAGTGCAGACATCAAAATTAGACTAGGAGCTCAGCAGGACTGCTAAGAAGACATTCCTTCTTTTTCATAATGAACACATTGAAATGAACAGATTTCTATTAAACGGAAATGAAACCCAAACTTAAAAGCTTTCATACAGCATATACGTCTTTGCACATTACAATCCCCTATTGTTATTACAAGCATCTTCGTGAAGAAAAAAAAAAACAAGTAATAAACAATGGAGGGTTTCTGACAGTAAATACAGAGGTAATCTGCATGGTTACATCTTTTGTTAATGTATGCTTGTATTATCTGTAGATGTGCTTTGTTTTATTTTATTCAGTAGTTCACTAGTTTATGTTTAGCTTATTAGTTTAAGATCTGTGTGCTGTTATTGTCATTATCATGTCTTATATGTACTGACGGATTTATATCCTATTCTCGTGATTTCCTATACTCACAAGGGTGAAACAGCCGTCTTTTCAAGCTAATTATTAAAAATCATTTTAGTAAATTAAAAAATGTAAGTACCACCTGGAAAAGAACAACTGATAACGAAAATATGTTTACGTATAGCAGGAGAGTTTGGAAGGCTCACCCTTCATCTCACTTTAAGCTTAGACATTTTATCACTATAATGCAAGACAAGATGTTAAGTGCAATACATCTGAAAATCTAGTAAAAATCCTCTTTTCTTGCCTTAAATGCCATGAAACCTATTTACACTATAGAACAAAAGACATTAAGTACCATTAAACAGAGGACCTTGGGGAGTTTATCTGCATATAGTACATAAGGGCAAGCAAAGACACGATGCAGATATATGGCGTGCAATCACAAAGTACTTCATTACACCAAAAGAAAGGTTTTTTCTTACTGTCAATAATCTGCTTAGAGCAAATAATAAAAATAGCTGTTCTATAGAACGTCGTAACCCGTCAGCTAGGATGCCTCAAGCTCACAGAGAATAAAAGCCACCCCCCATATGAAGAGTTTCGGACAATCAACATTTTATTAGCCACCCCACGCAACGGTTTAGGTCATAGGGAGTATCTATGCAAAAGTTCAGAAAGCCGGCATTTGCCTGAGCCGAGCAATGGCACGGACAAACTTTATACGTTTACGGTCACTGTGCCAAGGTCAAAGATTACATATGCAAATTATCTACCCCAAGCACAGGTTTAGGTCATAGGGAGTGCCTATCCAAAAGTTCAGAAAACTGTCATGTGCATGAGCCGAGTAATGGGCCTGACAAACTTATTGTCATGCCGCCCGCCTGGTCGCCAAGCCAACAACAATACCCCTCCAGCCATAACCGCCTGAGGGGTAAAAAGCACAAAAATAATGGGAATAAGAAAACATTCAGTAACCACCACCACAACCCAGGGGGAAAGGAATATTTTACCTGATCTGAATCCAAACTTCGAGCTTGTCTGACAAGAGCTGGTTCTTTTCCTGCACAGGAAAAAAAATTCACACCAAGTCTCAATTTGAGAGTCTGTTTTGTTCCAAGAAATGCATTGCAAATATTTCACAAACTCAGCACGAGGCCTAGGCCTTTTAGTCAGATTACTAACTCACCTTTAATCACAGACTGGCCCGAGTAATCACCCTGCAAAATTAAATCATTCAAATGTATTAATTACGGTCATCTTGTTCATGTGGTTAGAACACAGGCCCCATGATGCTGCATTATTATACTGGTGTTTCATTATTACTTGGCCTGGCCGAGCACTCACCAGATGGCTCCGGAGCTGAACCTTCACAGTATCTGTAGCCAGTGTCTCTTTCTCTCTGGCAGATAGCATGCGCTTCAGTTGCTCCCTCTGATTACAGCAATGAGACAGGAAAGTCAGTCATCTCATGCTTAAGCAGTAAAAAGGTGTGAGCCATGGAGAACTACTGACAAAGTGCTAATTACCTCTTTGTGAATGTCCTCCGCCATCAACTTCTCCTGTAATGGGGATGAAGAATACAGTGAACCATGACAGCAGAGAACACTAGATTACAGATAATTTTCTGACTTTTATACAAGGAATAACACAAGATCGACCCTGTGGTTATAAAGAAATAATTCATACTGGTGTTGCCTATGGTTATTACTTTTATCAATGAATAAATCAACAGCTAACTCTCAAATTCTCTTTATTACATCTATCCAAAGAGCCTAAACAGCTGGAGATAATTCATTAAAACAGATGTGCCTAGAAAGGACTTATCAATTGTACATGAATTCACCAATGGGTAGCTTCAGGAATAGCAGCTGCCTGGTTTAACACAGTCAGTAGTGCACAATGTGGTAAAATGTCTATTCATTCAATCCTTTTCTGAAGCGCTTAATCCTAATTAGGGTTGCAGGGAGGCTGGTGCCTATTTCAGCCGACTCTGAGCGAGAGCAGACTACACCCTGGACAGTTTGCCAGGCCATGCTGACAGCAATCCAATGGCCAATCTTTATGAAAGACAGCAATGTTTCTTTTACAAGCCTCTCACCACAGACAGTGAGAGACATGGCTGGCCTCTGATAACCCAGTTAGCTGCACTGGGGGACAGCAGTGACAACTTGTTTATAGTGGGGATTAAACCACCAACCTTCAGATCAGTAAGCTAGCACCCTACCACCAGGCCATCACATCCCCATGTAGTAAAATGTCGGACGCATGTTTATAAAATCCATATGTGTGGGGCCGGTGGCGTAGCGGTTAGGGTGCTGGGCTCACGGTCGAAAGACCATGGGTTCGAATCCCCATTGGACCCCCACCGTGCGAAGAACCCTGGGCAAGGTCTTAACCACAAGTGTGCCTCTGTCCACCCAGCAGTATAAATGGGTACCAGTAAAAAATACTGGGAAGGTAATCTGCGATGGACTAGCATCCCATCCAGGAGGAGTTGAACTCCTATTCGCTTCACGCTACAGAAACCGGGGATAAGCACCGGCCTGATGAGCCACTAGCCACTAGTGTAAAGGCCCAACAGACTTACCATACGTATGGGGCAGCTGTTGCCTGAAGTTTACAAAAGCTGGCTTGTGGCCCAAAGGTTACCAGTTCGATTCCTAACAAAACATTCATAGCTTTTGAACCCCAGCTTACTCCTGGGTTCAGGTTTGTTGCCCAGTGTGTGCCCATTACTGGTGGGCTAAACGCAGAGTTCAAATTCACTGCTCAGTATTCACTGTGTGTGTGTGTGTGTGTGTGTGTGTGTGTGTGTGTGTGTGTGTGTGCGCGCGTGTGTGTGCGCGTGTGTGTATTAACAGATTTAATCTTAATCCTTAATCTTAATGTGTTCACTGATGAACAAGTGGCTTTTGCACAAATTTTATAGCTGGATTGGCTGGATGTTGTCAATACTGATAAATAAGCGTTTTCAAGCATCTCTTTAATCAAAATGGCGTCAAAAATGTGATGGCTAGAAATCTCTGCAGAGGTGTGTGTGTGTGCACGTGTTCATACCTTACTGAGCTGCTGTTGCAGCATACTGACTTTGTCCATAAGCGCCCTCTGTTCCTGATGATACTTCCTCAGGGTCTCCTGCTGGCTCTCATTCTGCTTCTCAAGATCCTGGAAAAATAAAAAAATTAAAAAATGCAGCCACTTTGGATAAAAAAAATTTGGCAAGCCAAACACATTATCTCAGTAGTAAAAGTTAAACAGATGAGTCCAATCAGGTCCACTTACATGAATAATCTTATCCCTGTTAGATGACGCCTCAGCGGCCACATCGGCAGACAGCTGTAAGGAAAAGAGAGGAACAGAGACTCAGCCAAGCTGGGTGGAAATCATTACCAACATTGGTCACGACCACACCTCTGCAGAGATTTAACAATAAACACTGTTTTTCTAGATGCTTAATAATGTCATAACCAAAGGTTAGTTATTAGGCTCCTAACACGCTGCACTTCCTTTCCCCAACAGCAGATGGCAGTAGCGTCAAGCTGTAAAACGGAATACGAGTCAGTACCGCAGTGCTTAGCTTTGGCTGTTTTCTGACAGGGCACTCACTCCAGGATTTAAGGATACAAGCTTTATTAAACAAACAAAAGATAAAAATGATGCTCCCAACTCAGTTTTCGTGACAATAATAAAAGCAAACACAAACTAATACTGATTCAGTCACTGAACCACTTAATCCTATCAGGGTCGCACAGAGGCTGGAGCCTACAGTAGAATGCAGAGGGGGCAAGGATCACTGGAGGAGTAGGACCTTTCTGGTGGCCAAACCATCTAGGCATCCCAGACTGGCCTCCCCATATCCGGCGGCAAGCCATGTGCAGTGGCTTGCATTTATTTACATTTACAGCATTTGGCAGACGCTCTATCCAGAGCGACTTACAATTATCTTTTTTTTTTTTTTTTTTTAATACAACTGAGGGTTAAGGGCCTTGCTCAAGGGCACAACAGTGCTCATAGTGGGGATTGAACCATTGACCTTCAGATCAGAAACCTATCACCTTCACCACTAAGCCTCCACTGCCCTCCAAGCACCACCCCTGGTCTTGCTGAAAGTGGCGGATACAAATTAGCTACCCCACGCATAGGTATAGTTCATAGGGAGCGTGTACGCAAAATTTCAGAAAGTTGTCATGTGCAAACTGAGCAATGGTTGGGACAAAATGTATATGTTCAAGGTCATTGTGCCAGGGTCAAAGATCATGTATGCAAATTAGCTACTCCATGCACATGTTTAGGTCACAGGGAGTGCCTACGCAAAGTATCAGAAAACTGCCATGTGCATGAGCCGAGCAATGGCCGAGACAAAATTGTCACGCCGCCCACCTGCCCGACCGCCAAGCCAACAACAATACACCTCCAGCCATAACTGGCTGAGGGGTAAAAACCAATCTCAAAGCTGTGTGAAAATGTAAAAATATAGGTGGAAAAACAATAAAGAGTACAATATTGAGCTGCTTTCCTCTCCCACCCATCTTTACTGGTTTACTAGGACACAGGCTAAGAATATACCATCAACATACATACATACACACACACACACACATACATACATACACATATACAAGCATAGAAACACACATACCTACATATAAAATGCATAAGGATAGATACTGAAAGTACTAATTTAAGTACTTCCAAAACATCAAAATCAATAAAAATTGCAACTATGTTGTGATCCTTAAAGCATCTATGCATAGTGTGACTAAAAAGTAGTACCTGTCTCCTCTTCTGTTCAACCCGGCTAGCTTCTTTTGCTGTAAATACACATTAAGTGTTAACATTAAGTGTAAAATATTCACAGCTCTATACAGAATATCAGACTGCATTCAACAGAGTTTACAAAGAAAATGTGTGACCAGTGATTATCTTCACAGACATAATAAGGACCTTTTCTAATGCAATTTTTGAAAAGCCTCACTGTGACTCATATAACAAGCAGTGTGAAACACACGTAAACAGGCACGTGCATATGCACACACACAGTAGCTGTTCCATGTTGCGAACACCTGGCTGGCTCACCTGCACAGGTCACTTTCCTAGAAGAGTCCCTGCTGTTTCATTTGCATTAAACCACAATCTCATTTACTTTCCCTCCTTCTTCCGCCTACAGTTGACTTTTTAAATGCTTTACTCATTTTCTTTACTTCCAGTCCATTTAGACTTAACTGTCTATCCAACTGTCTAACTATCTACGGTGTGCCTAACAGGGCACTGTAACACTATACTATACCAAAACAAACATTCACTATCTTTTTTTTTTTTTTAAACTTGGGTTAAATAAAGTTGGATATTCACCATAAATTACATCTTTGCCTTCCTGTACTGTGCTACACAGCAGCAAAGTCAAATTTCTTTATTATTAGGACAAATGATGATTAATATATTTTCAACAACAATGTAAATCTAGATCATCATAATACCAGAGGTGTCAATACTACTGAGAAGAGGCTCTGGGCAGTCAAAGACAAAACAGTGTAACAGGCAACAGTACAAAAACAGATTAAAGATACCAACAGCGACGTCCTTGTGTTTTCTAATGGCTCACAAAATAGTCACTTGTGAACTCACAGGCATGCTTGATAAACTGAAGTGGTACAGGAGGTACATGCATGTCTTGACGCATGTCCTTTCATCCTGTGGCTTTTTAGTATTTACTTTTTTATTATATTATTATTAATAATAATAATAATAATAATTCATACACTTTTCAAATCACTTCATCCTACTAGAGTTGCAGGGCAAGTTGGAGCCTTTGGCCGTCTCTGGCCAAAAGTGGGGTACACCCTAAGCGAACTCACACACACAACCTTTGACACTCACATCTAGAGGCAATGTGGAACAGTCATTTAGCCTAATGTGCATGTGTTTGGACTGTGGGAGGAAACCAGAATACCCATAGGAAACTCGCACAGGCACAGTGAGAACATGCAAACTCCACACAGAAATGTCTGAGACTCAAACCCTGGACCTTCTTGCCGTTAGGCGTTTATGCTAACTTCATTTGAAAAACCCATTTGTGTTTACATTACCGCTCATATAGCCAAGCCTATTACCCACCCACAACATGTCCATTACCATAGCGATGAAGTGATTGTACCTTTCACATTATCCAGATGGCTCTTGATAAGGCTGATGAGCTCCTGGTTTTTGCTGAGTCGGGCATAGTGATAGCTGTCATGGCCAGAACTATCCACAGCAGTGACATCAGCTCCGTTCTTCAACAAAACCTCCACAGAATCCTTACAGGCAAGTTCACATCCCAGGATCAAGGAAGTTCTATCAAATGTCCATTGTGTTTGTATTAACACATTAGTATTCATACCTCAGAATAAACTATATCCTTAAATCCAGCACAGCACTGTGAACATTACATCTTAGCAAGGGGTTATAGTTTTATTATATTCAAACTTAACTGTTATACCTTATAATAAGTGTAAGATATATAATGAACCAAAAGTTATTAAACCCATTTCTAGAGAGTTAACCTTTCAAGAGTATTTTTATACTTGCAGAAAATTTTGCTAAATTTTAACATCAAAATGATCTATCAGTAGAAAAAGAACATTTAGTATTTACTACACGGCAAAAGGGAAACCTGGAGAATTCAATATCACCAGATAATTACAACCTCACAAACCCGGGTGAATGTTTCGAACAGAATGGAGTGCAAAAAATCAGTTTGTCACGATCACTGATTCTGAAATTAGCCTAGAAATACTTCATGCAACTATAGTAAACAGTGTCATCAACAATGTAATTTAGCAATAATGGCAATGGTGTATAAAACTATTTTTTGGGGTTTTAGTTTAGTTATTAATAATAAATCCGAGGGGTTTTTTTTGGAGACACGACAGCCTTATTGGGTTTTCTGTGGTGGCATGGACATGAGACAACCATTCAAGTCATTTTCCATGCTTATGAGGCTTTGCTCAGAAGCTGAGATAAGAACACGTGAAAATAAGTGCTACTTTTTTCCAGCACAGAGGGACACATTAGGTGAGTGTTATTGTCTAACATGAATGGAATGACTTTGCATGGAGGGCCCAGAATCTTGTTAGCGGAAGACCACTGATCAATAGCCCATGCTCCACAAGGGGCAATGGTCTTGAGTCAGTAAGTTAAGTAAGTACTGTCTAACATGTTCTGACAAAAATACATTACTCTGAACTTTGTATTGACCAGCAGAAATACACCCAAACACAATATGATGACAGAAATAATTATATAATATAATTTGCACATGAAGAAAATTAAGCTAATCAAGCCTAAATCTACTAAAAGCAACCAGCTGCAACATCCTGTCATTATACTGGGCTATTATGTTAATTATTCAAGTTTCTAAAGAGTTCTTTTTCACCCAAAAATAAGTGCATTAGTAGCTAAATTTACACTTATTTCACCCTTTCTCTGTGATTTACATGCACAGAGGTGATGCAACAATCCAGAAGTCAAAATCAGCTTATTAATTTAACCTCCATTAATTTAACCAGTTGAGTATATGAATAACTTTTCTTACATTGCTACTGAAGCCTGAATACAAGCATGCATGTTTTCTTTACTTATTCTGCTTGTCGCGCAGTCGGATGTCAGCTCCTTGGTCCAGCAGCAGCTGACAGATATGGGGATGACACATCTGAGTGGCCAGCACCAATGGAGTTCTTCCATCCTACAAAGAGAAAAAAAAAACCATGGCAATGAAAGTCATTCACTGACAGCATATTTCTGACTCAGGAGTGAGTAGTAGAAAAATCCCCCCAAAGAATGCATATATTCTTTGCAAATTATTGCAATCAGTTCCTTGCAAGATTCAAGGAATAGTCTGTATGAAAATGAGGCACTTTTAGGATTAATGAAAAAAATCTGACTTCAATAAACTTCATATCATTTCATTAGAAATAATGAACAGTTCAAGTCCACACTGTATAAAGGCACAGATCTGACACAACATCTGGAGTGCAGAAAGGCCTTGAAACAGCAACAACAAAATCAAACCATATCACAGCTACTCTATTACCACCATGTACATTTCCCACCCTCAACTCTAGCACAAGACCTAGTGTGCCAAGCAGTAGCTGAGAACTGGTATCGTCATTTTCTTTTCTGGTAACACAGTTTTCCTTTCTTTTACAGTTTGGAATAATTCAGCCCTTTCTGTCCTACCTTGCAAACTCTGAAGGCACAACAGGGATTGAACATGACCGCTTACGCTGACTGCCTCATGCCTTAATGTTGGAGACTAAAAAGCTTTTCTCTAAATTTCTCTAAATAAAGAAAAATCATCTAGGTCTGATTAGCTACGCTAATATGGAAGTAGTTTCTTGATTACATCTACCAGTGCAACACTGTAAACAAATTATATTTAAAAAAAAAAAGGCAATTAGAACAAAAATTAAAAGTTTTTTGTGTACCTATCCTAAGATAACCCGCACAACCTCCCTTTCCTCCACCTTCACAGATGAAGTGCCCTTGAGCAGGTCACCTAACCCCCAGCTGGTTTCCGAACGCCACAGTGCATGTGTGTGCACGCCCACACTGGTTGGGTTAAATGCAGAGCCTAATTCCCCTTATGGTATAAATACAGTATATTCAGAGCCCATAAGGGGACAAAACAAAAAAATATATATACTGTTTCCCCGATAATAAGACCTACTCCGATAATAAGACCTACCCTTACTTCAGCAGGACGGTCCAAAATAAGCCCTACCCCGAAAATAAGACCTAGCTGAAT
>JAOUQZ010000035.1:7132521-7156935 GCA_028564935.1 Neosilurus hyrtlii
AGAGAGAGAGAGAGAGAGAGAGAGAGAGAGAGAGAGAGAGAGAGAGAGAGTCAGAAAGAAGAAAAAGGTCAGAAAGACAAAAGATCAGTGAAGGGGGGAAAAAAAAAAAAAAAAGTTATTCACCAGCATCATGCAGGGCTGTTCTTCCCTGCAGGTCCACATTTCCAACAGGGCAGTTATGCTGCAGCACATGAAGACATTGATTTTAAGGTTTCCATTGACAGGTGGTTTAGAATACAGACAATACTACACAATCCTATAACCTGAACTAATTTACCAAAAATTCAGGTTTTCTTTTACTTTTTATTTATTTGCTTATATTTTTTAAGTGTTATAAACAGATTATTTTAGTGAGACTCGTCCAGTATGTCTACAAGTTGTCTCTCCAACACTGCAATCACATATTATTACATATTAATAGTATATCTATCAGCACTCTGTTCAAAGCTATGAGCGATAAAAATCCTATAACCCATATGATCTCCTATAGGTGTTCCATAGTAAACGCATGTTTATTGGCACTCAATTCAATGTTATTAACACTCAAAAGCCTGTGACCCTAAGTTTGACCTTTCAAGGACGCTCAAGGTTAAAGGTACTTGCATCATCTGAAAGCGTGTATATGATTTCCTATCTGTCCGTCATTGCACCAGTTTTGACCTTGAACTTTGACACAGACTTTTCGAAAACAAATCATCTCTGAGACTCAGGTAGGACAGGTTTGGTCAGGATTTTGTTCACAGGCAAACTGATAAACTGTCTCACAAATGTGGATGATTACAATACCTCCGCCTAAACTCTATTTTGGAAGGAGGTAAAAATCAAAAGCACATCTTTACCACAAGCTGGAGAAGGTCTTAGTGAGCTGCTGACTGGACAAAACATGTGACTATCACGTGTTAAAAGAGCCACATTTTTCAGGCCTCACTGCTCTAGTTAGTCCTCCCAGAAGATACCATTTTAAAGTAAAGCTATTAGTGCTTAGAAGGAATTTCCATTAGGTGTTTTTTTATTTTTTTGTCATTTGTATATTGATATTAACACCACGTAAAGCTGACATATGAATGCTGTTGAGAAAAATAGGCATGAAAAAAGGATCACATATCTGAGTCATATTTTCTCTTACTATAAACTCTGCAGCTAATAGCTTTCTTCTCATATTCATGCATGTTGTAGCCAATCAGCGATGAGCATGTGATGTCCAATAATAGTTTATGGTGGTGTTTTTGGTTTGCTGTTGTGTTGTATTTAGGCGCCACCACATAAATATGGGACACTGCATGCAGGGTTGCCAGGTATACATTACTTCCACAGAGTTGGGATAGCTTTTCCACGGATGGATTTAAAAAATTTTGCTACATGTTCAGGGTTGGGTAAATTCCTATACTGTAGTTAACTGATGTCTGATTCAGGACTGGAAAGAAAAAGAGTGTATTACATACGGATATGGGATGTGATAAAACCAGTGTAAACTATAAGCTGGTACAGAATCATGGTGTTTTATGGTCCTGATTGAAAAACTGTATTGATAAACACGCATCACATGACTCCCAAAGGGTACAAAAGGTTCGCCTTGTCCTCAACAAATACCAGGATCAAGTCGTGGGGATGCCACACTCATCTGTAGCCAAGAGACTTCAAGAATCATGGGTGTTGGTGAGATCATGCAAGCAGAAGGGGTGGCTAGAGCTTTCCTGCAAGTTTGTTGCACTACTTAGTGATGCAACATGAGCAGGAGTTTATAAGAAGTGGTTGGATTGCTTTACGTGTCTCGGAGGAAGCAGGAGAGATTTCATTGTCACATAATACCCAAGTGTAACTGATGGGATGAAATTAAAATGTATCGCAGGGCCTTATTTTGGAAATGACATAGTGCATCTAACAAGTACAACCATGGGTTTGGAGCTTATCACAGGGTTTATATGGCTAGTTTTTACCAGTACATGTTATCTCTAATGCAGGTCTACAAAACCTTGCCAAACCTGGTTATCTTTAATGGACACTTGCCAGTCAAGTACAGGAAAGTGTTACTATAGCACTGCTCAGCTGAACATTCAATCCCCAAGCTCAGATCCCAAATCAATGCTCATTATAATGCTGTTCCTTCCTTTCTTATGGCCAAGCTTGTTTTTAAGCTTTTTTGGACCTCCTGACTCACTAGAATACTATCCTAATCATTTCCTCACTCTTTCCTTCTCTCCAGCAACAGCTTCCAAAATGGGCCGCGTGGTCACATGATTGAGCTGGTAACTGCACCCTGGGTAGTGCGAGCTGCTCGAGGCGGGTTAAAAGCAACAGGTCATGTTGCACTGGCCTCTATGATGACGGCATAGAAATACTGAGAGGAGGTTAGACTAGAAATATGTCCTGTCAACACTCCCAACACCCTTTTGGACTTTTAGCATACACATTAAGTAGAGAAGCAGAACAGGTCACATCGGTGAGTCGAACCAGGACTAAAGCATAACTGAGTCACTGAATAGTAACTGATGTCTAAAAATATTATTCTAAAAACCTTACAGTTTTGTAAAAGTGAAAAAATGTTTTGACCAACATTTAAATTTAAAGTATAAAAACAGTGATTTGTTCAGGATACAAAGTGACAGTTAATCCATCGAGAAAAATCCTCATTATGTAGTGACAATAAGAAAAAAACTTTTTGACTTTCTGAATCATTGACTGGACCATCAGTTCTTCACATCAATTCTTCACAGCCTCTGCACTGTAATTATCAACTGTCAGGATGTTAAACTGATGTGTGATTGTGACGTGACAGGACTGAGAATATATCTTTCCAAAAAAGATTCATCATTTGGAAAACATCAGTGCCACTCTTTCTGCAAACATGAAGATAAACAAGGTTCCTTGTGCACTTTAGGTTATCATTCATGGTTCTGGTACTTTGATATACTTTATGTATAACACATTTTTCACAATGCACCCACATCCTGTTTAAGAAGCTGAAGGACTAGCTCTGATTCATAAGTGCATATTTTTCCTTATTTACTCATGCAGCACTGGATAACCCACAACACCAGCTTCTTTCACTTCAGAGAAACATGGTATACAGAAACACACGTGATAATCAACACTGACTACCTGAAGAAGCTTCTGCACACACAATGACTGTCCATTCCGTGCTGCTAGGTGCAAAGCGTTTTTTCCTGTACAGAAAAAAAAAACACCGAGTTAAAAATGCAACAAAAGGTAATTAAGAAATCTCTCAGGAAAAAAACTTAGACAAGGAAAATGAACAATAGAAAAGCAGACGTGTGCTGGGCTGGACTTTTAATCATGCCACCTTTCGTGCTTGTCTAGTTTATTTACATAATATCCCAGAGCACATTTCCTTGCACTTTGACTGATAATGTTTAATAGGTTTATGGATACATCCTATATGCTAGCTGGTAAACTACACAGTTTAAAAAAAAAATAAAATAAAAAAAGTTAATACCTGTGGCATCGTTGGCTGTGACATCAACACCATGAGCGAGAATGACACTAAGACATTCCAAATGTCCTTTGGTGGCAGCCAGATGAAAACTAAGAGAGAGAGAGGGAGAAATTTCAGAAACAGGGAAACGAGAGAGAGAGTGAGAGAGAGAGAGAGTGAGAGAGAAATTTCAGAAACAGGGAGAACAAGGGGGGGGGGGGGATCAGAAACCAAGGGAAAGGGTGATACAAAGAGAAACAGACAGACAGAGAGACAGAAAATAAAGTATAAAAGTGGGTAAATCGAGGTAAAAGCACATAATTTTCAGTACGGTAATATCCAATTGCAGGAAATGGTCGGAGAGAGAGTGACAGGAGACGCTGGAATGAACGAGTGATAAAGTAGGTGATGTGGTATGAAAACTGATGCCTGCTCAAACTGGCCACATCAGCATTCACAAAGGATGATGGGGAAACTCAATCATCAGCCCTCACACTCTTAACACGGCCCACATACAGCTCAGTATGGATTAACTGTGTATGGGGAGGAAAACACACTTTTTTCATCTTTCCCAAATCCATATAATCCATGTCTCCACTGATTCTCTGAGATATCTGAAGGTGAGTACAAGATCATAAAATCGAAGGGACATATTTAAACAGGCAAGTTAAGCCTGATGGTGGTCATATATGGGAATAAGAGCATTAGTTGCTTTTCATTTCCATTTATAGGGCGTGCTTTTTTACCTCCAAGTTATTTTATTGCTGGAATGTGAGGAGACCCTCAGCAATTATTACACCACATTCTTATTTCGTATCGCTCACCCCACCTTTAAACCTGCGCTCGATTTAGACATAGAATTCTGATTGCTTTGGCATAAACACATGGCACGTTATGTGCAGCAGTGTGAGGGCTGAGAAGCTACTAAAGCATCCCAATTATGTCCACAGCAGCTCATTGTTATTGTAGCATACTCTTCATACTTAAGCATTCATAACAATCAACACCAACCTCTGAGTGCTGAGCAGGCTCGAGCTGGACATGGGGGCACATGTACTCAAGAGCAGCTTCTAAGGTGTAGAAAGTCACACAAACTGCAATGTGACTTTGAGAACTATTATTAAAAGCTGCATTGAGAAGAACTCTGGACATGCCAAAGCCTTGACCCATAGGTCTGGATGCAAAAGCCGCAGATAAGCGCAGGGATTCCACGCCAACAGAATATGAAACCCGAGTGACATGCTATCTGCTCCCTGGCTTACAGTTACATCATGCTATTCACAGGCTATTGTTGGCACATATTGGAGATGAATTTATTTATTTATTTATTCATGGGGGGGGGGGGGGGGGGGGGGGGGGTGTAGGTAATTGTTACAAGTCAGGTGGTCAGATCATCATGTAGTCAAATGATCATAATCTGCAATATGCCGAAAGTAATCACGCCGTGAATATTCTAATGCAAATATATATAGTAACTGTAGAAACCACAGGAGCTGAATCACTCAAACTACAGAAAGACAGCTGCTCCATGTCCTGACAAAATAAATAAATAAATAAATAAGTGTGCCTTTCTTTAAACATCCAGCACAACACCTGTAGTCAGTTTTCTTTTTAATACTGGGGGAAAAACTTTTTACCACTGTAAATGCACTCCAGCCCAATGACCTCCCAGTTTTCTGGTAAAATCTCAAAAAGACAAGATTAAGCAACCCTTCATTGCGGCAAACCATTTCTCGGGGGAGCGGAAAAGCTCCATGACCTGGTGCATGCAGGACTCGTACATTAACTTGCTGTTAGAGCTGCCACGTTGTTGACAAGCAAAGAGACGAGAGGGCTGTTCAGAGTCCAGACATGTCATTCTAGCTTGGCTCCAGCTCCTTCCATGCCTCTGCTGGATGCGTGACATTTTTAGAGACATTGAAATGGTCTATGTGTATGAATGTGGTGGTTCTTCAGAGACCCCCCATAAGCAAGAACATGACCCTGTGAACATGGACATCACAGCCTCACATATGTCAGACAGAACATTCTGTATCTCTCTTTACAGAGGGAGCAAAACCCTGGAAAAGAAAAAGGAAATCAGCTAATGCTACATAAAAAAAAGAAATGTTATTTCATGCCGATGTTTAGTTTACAGATGTTCAGTTTCACTTTAATAAGTGAACATTTTCTGACTTCACGAAATGATTCACTGTTGGTTCCGTATATCAACCAGGAAGTTACAAGTGCAACTAAAGTGTCATTTTTGGTTCTACAGGCCCTCTTCTTTCTAATTCAACATGTCTGAGTCATGTTGATTTTCATCATGTTTTTGCTTTTCAACTTTGCCTTCTTTTCATTGGTCATTAATGAGCTTATTCTCTAAGTACAAATATTACCAGCTACCCAACAACCCTAATAGAACTATAAAATAAGATCAGAGGAATACCAGCAGTGAAACACAGGACACAGAAACTGTATGTTTTGCAAAAAAGGGGTCAGTGGTGTTAAAACAGATTAGGGTTCTGCGTTCATGATCGAGAGGTCATGAGTTTAAAACCCCCACTGTGACAAGACCCCTGGGCAAGGACATTTACATTCAGACACCTTTATATAGAGTGACTTGCATTTTTTTCTCTCATTTGCACAGATGAGGGTTAAGGCCCTTGCTCAGCGGCCCAACAGTGGCAGATTGGTTCGACTGGAGCTCGAACCCCTGACCTCCTGATCAGTATCCCAGAGCCTTAACCATTAAGCTGGCCCATTAAATACTGGGAAGGTAATTTGAGATGGAGGAGTTGAACTCCTTGTTACGTCACGCTACAGAAACTGGGATGAACTCTGGCATGATGAGCCATTTTTTGGTGCTCCAAAAGTCCAGAGTGAAAGGTTGCGTTTTTTATTTCCTGTTAGTTAATCCTGGATTAGCAATGGTAATCACCTCCTTGACAGATGTGCATCTCACCCCTATCCACCCACATTTTCTCTACTAAGGGCATCCCTGTGTGCCAGGCAAAACACATTTTTATTAAAGAAAAACACTGCATATATAATCCGATCTAAAATCGTGACCCACAAGTGCAGCTGTACTACAGCACACACTCCCTGTGGTCTCCACAGCCGCTGTGTCCGTCATACGCTTACGCCAAGCTGGAACAGCACAAACATGAAATCAGTGTGTGGCCACTCTAAATGTGGGCAGTGGAATCCTTTACAAATTAAAACTCCCAAAAACATGTGACCTTGCATTGCTCTCGGAGCACTTGACCGCCCATGTAACAGCAGGGTCTCTGTGCTCCTCCATGGGGCAGGTTGCTGCTGAAGTGCATGCTTCAGATATCAGTCAGGGTTTGTTACCTCCAGCTCTGTTACGCTGCCTCGCCACCCTGGCGACTCGGAGGTGTTGAACGCACTTGATTTAGGCCTGAGAAATTCCAGAGCCTTATTACAATTCCAGGCCCCTTCTCTATGCCGGCTCCCAGGAAGAATCTCATACACGGATGGAAATACTTCAGAGGTGGAAACTTCTTATGGTTGTGATCGCAATGCAAAACAAAGCTGGTATTAAAATAAATGACAACCTGGAACCTCTAATTTTACTGTATTACTGTATAAAGTCTAATAAAAAGCAAGCAGCTCTGACACCTTAGTGTAAACACAGATTTGGCATCTCAGATTTGTTTACAATCCACACGTCTGTGCTGGCTTTTAAGTTGTTTCTTTGCTGGATACATGTTTCTGGTTCAGCGGCCCTGTGCCACAGCAACGACACTAGACAGATCTGCGTCCTCTGGTTGGGCACAGAAAGCCTCAGCCCAGATTAGACACAAACACAGGCCAGCGACGATTCTGTAAATACCAGTCATTTTGAATAGATTATAATTACTTCCATATGTGGCTATATAAACAGACAGCACACAGAGTTTGGATTCGGCCCTCTAAACATAACTTTTTCAGAAGGATGAGAGTATATTGGCTCTGCTCTTTTAAGCAAGAGGGCAATCTACGAGAGCTATGCATTTATGTTTAATTGGACATCCTGAAACAATACTGTTTATTAGTGATAATGCAAGAAGCCAGACACGGAGGGGGTGTAGTTGGTTGGTGCTTTGACACAAAAGCAGAACTAATTAAAACTATTTGTTTGACTTTGATGAAGTGGTTTGTCCTGTGTGTGTGTGTGTGTGTATATACACACTTACGCAGAGCGGCCCTCAACATCTAGTTTGGTGGGGATGATGCCCTTCTTACTGAGGACAGCTGTCACCTTATCCACTTCTCCTTTATCTACTGCCTTCATCAGCCGGTCATCATACTTATTCCAGTCAGTGTTCTGCAAAACAGGAAAAAGAAGACAGCACATTTTATTTAGCATGACACTTTTAAATAAAACACCTAAAAAGTCTTTAGGGCATTACAGATCATCAGCATGAAGCAACTGTTAACTGTCAAGAAAGAATAACCCTTTTCATGGGAAATATTTGCATTTCAAATGTGTTAAAAGATCAAAACTACAAAATTAAATTGAGTGCAAAAATGGGACTTAACTACAAGTTAAAACAAGTCATGAAATCATACGACCCAAAATATCCCTTGGAATCAACACAAACATTCCAGGATTCCTAACTGCTGTGGAGAAAGTCATAAGTCACTCTTTTTAGTAGGTCAGTCCAAAAACCACAGACAAATATACAAGCATGTGCATGCACACAAGTTTCCCAGTAAAGTTTCAAACCACAAAGCAAAAGATTTAAGTAACGGAACTACATCAAACATATGTTGCTCCAAAAATGAATTAACCTTCTTGTGTTCATTTGATACCTACAAAGTACATGGAGGTGCATTTAAGCCATCGACTCATTGTGCCGGTGATGCTGGTCCTTTACGCAGCTGCTCAGGAAAGAGAAATATAAAAACAAATGACCAAAAGGTCCCCCCCCCCCCACCCCAACTCAGTTGGAGAGATAACACACTCTACCAGCGAGTGTGTGGGTTATGTCCTGTTTAATCGAGTCCTGTGCTCAAGCAGGCTGCCTGCGCCTCACCGAGACCCAAGAGCCCTCGGCCAAATCTGCTCGCTCCTCCCAGAGCTCTCATCACGTCCTCACATACACACAAAACGCACTCGCACACGCCTGTGCACGGAGCTGCTGCAGAGCAGGGACCAGCCCTGGGACAGCAGCTCCTCCTCTGAGCACTAGTCACTCCTTTTATCCTGTTCTGCTGCTTTTTTTCAGACTAAATTCAGGTCGTCCTGCTTTTCCCTGGAGATTAAGACTCTTCTTCCAGCTTGGTCTTTCTCTCTGAACCAAATGACAAGGTTGTGTGTCTCTTGGTGGTAAATATGTGATCTCTTCAGGGTCGAAAATATCTTGGTAAACATTGTGCAGATGGGCTTTCTGACTGGTTACCTTTTTTCTACCCCCCCCAAACCTTTCTCCAATGACTGATTGGGGAACAGGCGCTAAGAATATCCCATCCTGACATGCTCGGCCCATGAGTAACCGCAACAGTGGCAGAGAGTCAAAACGGAGGCCAGCCAGGCAGAAGGAAGCCCACACGCACAGAGCTAGAAATATTACCCTATCAAAGATTACAAGTTTGGAGTTAAACCACCCTATTGGATGATCTGCTGAAGTGAGAGGTCTACACCTCTCGCGAACGTTCTCTTCTAATGCTTCGAGTGATGGCATTGCTGCTGATCCAGACGCACAGTAGCAGGATTAGGTGTCGGCCTTTTTACAATCGGCTGTCTGGGAATCTGCAAAGCCCTCTCATCTCCATCTCTCTCTGCACCTTCGTGGTAAACAGGGCAAATAAAATCTATTTTGAACAGAAGATGTCATCTTTCAAATTGGGAGACTGTGAAAAACATACGGGGAGAAATGCTGAGAAGGGGGGCAGAGCATTTAATTTACACGCTGCATCAGTGGATGGGGGGGGGTCATATTACACACACACCCTTCCGAGTCAGAGCGGAGCCGAATGAGTGGCAGTAATCTTCAGAAACCATGTAAGAATCCCTTTACACACTGAATGAGACATGGGGGGGTGTTACTTTCTAACCTGCTCTGCAACATGGAGACAAAGGAACAGAAATGGACATGTGCATATATTTGCTCACATAACTACATGCATGCACGCGTATTTGTTGTTGCATGTATTTTTGTTTTGTTGAAAGGCCACTGGATGATTGTTTAGGTGTTTACAGCCCATTCACTCAGTGTCATTTTTAAATGTGTGACATATAACCATATTAAACCCCCAGGCACATGAACGACATTTGCTTATGTAAAAATATGCAGAGTACACGCCAGATGATCAATAAAGAACAGTTTTTTTCATTAGCGCAAACAAAAAAGCATGAGAACTCCACCTGAGGTTAGAGGAGCATTCAAAAATGGAACAATCTAAGCTTAAAAGGATATTCCTTTAGACAACAGGCTTTAAGCCGCTGAGAGAGATAAAATTGGAACGAGGGAGGGAAATACCACACATACCAGCTATTCATTCTCAATGTGCAGTCTGAAGAAACTCATTCAAATAATCAGTGGCCCATAAAATCTTCATTATTCCACTATTATGCCTTTGCTGCCTGACCCATATACCGTATGTTCAAAGCACTGATCCGAGTAGCACTAAGCAGGCAGTAATGATTCACCTTATTCATGACTTGTCACGATATTGGGTTCACAATTCAATATTCCCCATTCTACTTCTGAGAAAATCTGTTAATGAAAACTAAATTAAGTAGAAGGAGTCGCACTGAAGAACTCAGTGACTTTACACGTGGCAGTGTCAGAAGATGCAAGCTTTCCCACAAGCTTAACTCTCAAGACTAGAGGCGCGACAAGCCGATAAAGGCGCCTATGGTGAAAAAAAAGTCTAATTCTTAAAATTAAAAATACGTCTTTAACATCAAATACTTTAATTCTATTTTTTCGTTCAACATTTTTGTGGAAATGTCTTGAATGAATCGGCAATACTGTTGGCAGGAAAAAGCATGCTCTAGCTAGTGCAGTTTGCGGCTGACTCACACCAGCTACAACATGCTTTCTTCTGGACACCCCAGTGGGCCATACAACACTGACAACTCACTCAAAGCTAGAACAGAAACGCTACTGTCTACTCTGAACATTTTTTAATAAATAAAAAAAAACAATTACAGATGTAGGCTTTTGTACGATATGGACAATTATTTGTATAATATGGACGTTCTGTACAGCTATTCATCATATATGGAAGTAGTCTCCAGTATTTTTGCCATCATTTATATTAAAGGAGAAAGAAAAAAAGTGACGGTTTTCCTCTGTTATGTACACATCTTTATTAAATTAAATAATATTTTATTTAAAACTTAAAAAATATTACTATTCATTCATCATTCATCTTTATCTGCTTGTTCCGGGATTGGGTTGTGGGGGCAACAGCCTAAGCAGTGAGGTCCAGACGTCCCTCTCCCCAGCCACTACCTTCGGCTCTTCCGGGGGATGCCAAGGCGTTCCCAGACCAGCCAAGAGACGTAGTCCCTCCAGCGTGTTCTGGGTCGTCCTCGAGGTCTCTTCCAGGGTGGACATGCCCGAAACACCACACCATGGAGGCATTCGGGAGGCATTCTAACCAGAAGCCTGAGCCACCTCAACTGGCTCCTCTCAACACGGAGAAGCAGCAGTTCCACTCCGAGCTCCTCCCGGATGAAAGAACTTCTCACCCTATCTCTAAGAGGGAGCCCTGCCACCCTGCAAAGGAAGCTAATTTCTCATACTATTCCTAATATTGTTAAATAAAAATATATTACCACTCAATTATTGCTTATTGCAATTAAATCTTATTGGTATAAGAGCGAAAAACTAGAACATGCAAAGTGGCGTACAAAACGTTCACAAGCAAGGGATGAACATGAAGCCCCAATGACCATGACCTTTGAAATTTGTAAAAAATAATAATAAATAAATTAATAATAATAATAATAATAACAAAATAAATCTCAATCAATGCATAGAACCTGTGTTCACAAGCAAGGAAGAAACATGAGGCAGCATTAACCTTTGACCTACCCCCCCCCCCCCCACACACAAAAAACTAATCAGTTCATTTTTAAATCGGAGTAGACATCAATGCACAAAAAGTTAGAAGAAAAAATCCCTTAAAGTGTTTGAGATATCGCATTCACAAAAATGACCCACATGAGACCGCTGTGACCTTGACCCTTGACATCTGCATATCTTTTTGTATAAAAAGTTTTTTAAAAATCCCTCAAAGCATTCGAGATATCATCAACAAGGCGATAGATGAATGAACAGTCTAAAAAAACAATGTCTCCAGCCCTGGCTATCGTCGGCACGCAGGCATGAAAGGACTTACTGTAAAAGTGTTAACACATCACACCATCATGTCAACGATTACGTCCCTAAAGCAACCACGTAATTGTTCCTGATTTGTTACCAAGCCGATAACAGCATATAAACCTGAGTATTTTATTCAGTGTAACGATTATATTCCTAGAGTACACAAAAACATTACCAGCTATATCAGTACACAAAGGATCCAACTGAAAAAATAACCAACATGTGAGCTTTTGGAAACATGCAGCACTTTAGAACTCAAAAAAATTCTTTAAAAAAATTCAAGTAAAAATTTTTTTATTAATTCGTTCATAAATAAATAATTAAATAAAAGTGGTTAGCAAAGCTGAACTTTTTCAATTCTAATCATCTGAACCCCTGAATCTAGCACAAGTGACTTTGCGGAAGGCTGTTCCCTTTCCTCCTCTTCTTGGTCAATTTCACAGTTGACTCAGAAGAGCTCTCGGATAAGTATGTGCACTTTAAGAAAACGGAGAGGACACGTAAGGGCACGCTGAGTACAAGAATTCTAACAAGCAAAAAACCTCAGTTTCTGCTGAATGAACTTGAACGAACAGAGGAGTGAGGTGACAGCTGTGACAACACATACACATTCATATATTCATAACATTCATTTATATTTACGGCATTTGGCTGATGCCCTTATCCAGCAACGTACAGTTATCATTTTTACACAACAGACCAATTCAACGTAAGGAGCGTTGCTCAAACGCCTAACAGTAGCAGGTAGGTGGTACTGGGGCTTCAAGCCCAGACCTTGGGATCGCTAAGCAAGAGATTAAACACTGAGCCAAAAATGCCCTTTTCTATGTACAGTACACACACACACACACAGATCAGTCATAAAATGTAAACTACTAACAGGTAGTTTTCATGTGAAAATCCGAAGTCATGTCTTCCCTATAAATCAATCAACACAGGCGTGTGAGTACTGAATGACAGCGAGTATTTAAAATGGTGATATAATTCTATTCAAATTTTAAATGTATCCCAAGTCAGTTGTTGGCTTCTACGCAGTCTGGGTTCTTCCTGATGCTATAGCACATTTCAACAGCATCTAACCAGAGCTTCTTCCCCTTTCCTACTCTTCACATGCATAAGTCACATGAACAGCATTTTAAGAGACTATGCTGTGTACCCAAGGACAATAGCTACAATTCTGCTTTCAAGCCAAAGCTGGGAAAGATAGCACAAGCCAAGGCCATGATCATTTTCATCATCACTTCCAGGGCTTGATCACACCTCATCGAAGCTTCTTCAAGGCTTAGTGTTTTGATTAAACAGCCAAACAAACAAAAATAAAGATTCAGCTAAACATTTGTCAGAAGCAAAACTGTTTTAACCAATTTAGCTTTAGCTGTTAAAGCTCATTCACATAATATAAGGGAAGAGAAGACATTAGAAAGTAAGTCCGTATAACGTAATTGCGAAAAATAGCCTATCACCACTATTTTCAGTCGAACGGAAATTTTGAACCATAACTCAATAATGCTGCAATTGGCAAAGACTAGTTTTTGTCTATAGTTGCTCAAGTTCTATAGGCACGATGACAGCAATGTAAACAGGTTTCCGGCTTGAGGCTTAAAGAGTACCGGTATTGATCGTCCTACCCATTCATCAGCAGCCTTAAAACACAGTTCAAACAGGAGCTCATTCACAAAAACAAATGGTGTGTGTTTCTCCAGATTACTCATCTCACACTTTTCTTTCCAACAGGAGATGGTTCACAGTTCTCAAAAACCTCGGCAGGGAGTCAGTCTAGAACAGCAACAGCAAAGGATGGAAACTTACAGAAGCACAAGCAGTCAGGGGGAGCATCCAAATCTCACACTACTACTCCCACAGCGAGAGTCTGACAGCAAATAAAAACTGCTGGAAAAAATATAAATACATATTGCAATCAAGTGAACAATAAACAACCCAATCAACACAACTGTTGTCACCTCACAAGCAATCATGGACAAGGCCCAAACACACGCACACCCTGGAGTGATCCCTGTCAAAGTCGGTCTGACCCCCCCACCTCCTGCTTTCTCCCCTCGAAACAAACTTGATAAATAAATAACTACTAAGCCATAACTAAATAAATAAGAGTAAGCATAACAATGAGAAAAGACATTCGACTGCATCATTTCTCTCCAGCCACGAAGGGAAAACACATTCTCATGTCCATCTTAATCGTCAAAAGAAGTCTGTTACAGGTTTTAATTCCAATAAAATGTGGATCTCACTTAATTTACCAAAAGATAGAAAAGTAAGTTGGTCTACATGTGCATTTTCAGCATTATTTGCACATAAATCTAAAGAAAAATATGGTCACAGGGGATACATATGCAAAATAAACAAAACCCGTATCAACCATCTCCATGATGCCAACCAGAATAGAATCTCCTAGTAAGAATGAAAAACAAACCTCCCCACTTTGTTGCTGTCCTGATGCTCTTCCTTCCATCCACAGTAAAAAAAGAATAAAATAAAAAAACTGCGTGCTTGCAGTATTTTTTTACCTCATCCTTACCACACATCTAGTTTTAATCTTTGAGAAATGAATATCCATGTGACCTCCACTGTGTTTTACAAACCTGTACCATAACGTTCCCAGTACATTTCCTTCTGAACTATATTCAGTGAAACTCAACACAACGTACTCGTTCAAGCAAGAGGGGAAAAAAGGGCATGAAACAAGAGCTGAAACAGAATTAAATATCCAGGTCACCTCTCCACTGAGTACACAGTGGATGGGCATTCAGCGACATCCAGCTCACCTAAGGCAATGTCTGTTAATTATTCTATCCACATACACTGGATATTAGCAATTGCCTGATATTATCTAATCTACTACTAAAATCTTGTGGCATATACCATTAGTAGTTACATTACTACAAAAAAGGAAGCACTTGTGACTCGTGCTAACCTAATAGGTAACATTAGCCACCTGTCTCTTCCATTTATTCTTACTCCTTTTTTAATTCTCTCTTCTTTTTTTTTTTTTACACTAATAAGCAAAAAAGCCCCCTACCCATCATCATTAAAAGATGATGAACATTGGTACATTGCAGTCCAGTGAATCTTTCAGCCATCCAAAGAACATAAATGAAGGTTTACATTAGTTCATCATCCTGCACCCCTGTAAGCATAAGTAGGATCAGACTGCTTTTCCAAAATTAAGGGATCTTCATGAATACCAAATTATCATATCTATATTGCAGAATGAGGACCAATGTTGCCATTTTTTTTCAATTTGTCTAAACATATCAGTTGCACTTAAAAATCAGTGGAGTAAAGTACACACAATCGGATTGACACATCCACCGCACAGGACCGATGCATATCGAACTGGAAACTTGGCTGTTACAGCTACAGAGTGTGCTATGCCCTTTAACGGCTTCCAAAGAAGCATTCAGTATGTTCTTGAAAAGAAAAGTCATACAAGAAATATCCTAAGATATAAAGAGCTTACAAAGTTCCTCAAAGTACTCACTGCTCATTGGAAATCTCTTCATCATCATGGGAAGGAAATCAATCCAAAAGCTACCAGAGCCCTCACAGACCCAAAGAAACAATGCCTGGAGTGAATTTAAAAAAAAACACCACTCATATAGAGAAATCTCAACCCCAAGGTCTTTAGTACAGACCTAATACTCAGTTAATAAAGAGTTCTGATTCTATCAATCTCTTACTAAATCCCTTCATGTCCCACAGAAAAAAACATACAAGTTTAAACCAGCTCGACCCGATTCTAATCCCTCTGTAATGTCAACAATTGCAGCGCAATAATTGTGGGTTATTCATTAATACATAGCAGTGACTGAGGCCTAACTTGAAATTAGTGACTCCAACAGAGTAACTGAAAGCTACTTCCAGGTTATAATGCATCTATAGGCAGATAGCTATACAGCCAGTCGTTATGCTGTTGGTTAAATGGGTGCTTTAATTAGACCCCTCTCCAACAGTCTCACCCCCACCTTTAGGTTATGTTTGCTGATGATTTTAGGCAAGTGTACACCCAGATGCCTGTTTGCTGGTATGCTAAAGAAAGGCCGGCGAGTAGCAGCAGGAGGCAAGAGTCGGTATTTAAACTGGCTGTAAAGGGACAGGCTATACGACCTCTACACTGACTTATATCCATGAAACAGTTCAACAAACTGAGGCACGCTGCTGCCATGGCAACACGAGTATACTTGTGAACAAGGGGCCTCCAAGTTACCAGCATTATGTAATCATGATAATCACAGACCGTTTTCACACACACACACACACACACACACACCTCATAAACTTGATAATTAACTAATTTGAAGAATGGGGTGCAGTAGTCTTCAATTATAATTACCCTTTATTAACCATCACGAACCATCGATGAATAAATACAAATTTTTAAGAGCTCGACTAGCTGTTGCACCTCAACCAAATGCTCAGGAAAACTAGGGCAACAAGTGTACTGTTACATACTCCCAGGATATCCCTTGTCTGGTTCAATAAAACTCTGCCCTCCCAAAAGAGCCTCAAATGTCCATTAGACAAGAACTGCCCATTAGGCTTGTTCTTACCCAGACTCCGTGGGGAGAAACCAAGCTGAACCATCACCTCCTTCTTTTTGAATAACCTGTACACTCACAGAGCAGTCCAAAGTCTAGACAGCTGTTCTATAGCATTAGAATGGTCTGGCCTTTGACCCAGCAGCCAGTGTGTGTCCCTACTATTTTCCCCCCATTTCCACCAGTCGAGTTATAATAAGCCAGCTCAGCTTTCCCAGCCACCTCAAGTCTCAGATCCTGGATTTTTTACTAGCTACACCCAGACCACTGCAAACTGATTAGATCTAAAATCTTGAGAATACACCATAAAAAAGTTGTATTTTGCAGAGAATCATTACTTCCTTCCTTCATTCATGTCTATCCTGGTCAGGGTTGTAGGAGATCTGGGTCCCATTCTAAGAAAACCAGGCATGAGGAAAGAAGACATCCTGTATGAGACACCATGAACCTGGATGAAAACAAAATTCACACACATTCATACACTCATTCACACCTAGGAGCAAATAAGCATCATCAATCCATCTGCTGACATTTTTGGCAGGTGAGAGGAAACCAGAGAACCCAGTGGAAGCCTGCACTGACAGACCATATTCTGTAACTTAGCCTCGGACTGGGAATCATGGAACCGTGAGGCAGCAATGCCACCTACTGTGTTACCAAACCATTGGTACCAAACTTAACTATTTTAGCTTTACACTCCAATAAAACAGTCCCTAATTTCTAATAACTAATTCACAGTATATTTACTCAATATTTTCTAAATCCAAAATACACTCAAGATTTCCTGAATGGTTCTTTGGGATGAACAGGGTTGTTAAATTTCTAAAATGAACCTTCTCTATGAAGAAAACACTGACAGGCTGTAGGGTTCTATTTAAAGTCACCCATGACTCCTCCAAAACAGAAAAAAACCTCTACAGGGTCCCATATGTTTAAATTAACAACCAGATAGTGATTCAGTGCTGTTTTCGATTAAAGCTCCTAGACTCTGTATGGAGGCGAAAAGAAAGAAAAATCTGGTCAACTCAGAATTCGGGTGATCTCAATAAAATCCAAGTTCAGCAAGTGACATCAAATCAGCATGTGTGCACAGAGCATCCGCAGTACACAGCACATCACTTCCTACATTGAATATACAGAGTATACACAGTTTAATACACAGTACTTACTTTAGACTATTGAACATACGGACATATGAGCTGGATAAATCTATGAATTTGCTGTTTTCAGGGGTAAATGTGCAAGTTGGCCCATCAGCTTGTGGCTAACAAAACAAAAATAGAAGTGCTCATCATTCTCCCCCACCCCTAACTCAAAGCTCAAAATGCACAGATATTAAAAACAACATTCAGACTTAGAGTACCAGTATTGGTCATCCTTACAGCAGAATTAGTGCGTAATGTAGTACGTTTAAAAGATACAAAGCTTATTAACATAAATGACCATAAAAAGCACTTCACTGGGCAATTTTATCCCGAGGATTACTAAAGGGGGAACAAACATTTTTTCCCCAGAAGTGATGTGAACTCGTTGGACCGGGTTGTCCAGCGCAAGTAAACAAGCAGCGAGCGACATTTTAGGTGATAAAACTCCCTGCATACTAAAGGTTCTTACCTTTTACTGGTTCCTTTTGGTGAGGCACTGCTCATATCTGTTGTCATCATTTGACTTTTTATGAAGGAATTCTGTAGGAGCAGCGTACGTTTTTAGACATCAAAACTTGGACTTTGCGCCAGTTGGTCCTGTCTGGAGGTCACGCCGAGAGCAGGCAGGGTTGAAGTGGTCTACTGAATAATGAATTGCATCCAAAAGGAAACATGTTCAGGATACGGCCTGTGCCGATGTTATGTTTTCCGTGATTTCTGCACATGATGTTTGTGCAGCCGTACACAGCTCAGCACCGGCCGATAATGTGTTATCTTAAAACAATGAATTCACAGCCAATGAAGAAGCCAACATGTCGCTACACATGCCTAGTAGTAATAGTAGTATGGCAGCACTCACACGTACTTTACAAGTAGCAAGGACTGATGTTGCCTGAAGGAACCACTGATGTCATATGTGATCAAGAGCCACTAATACAAATTCACCACAGGTAACCTTTAAGGCATGACACTTCTGAGGTAATGCTGAATGCACTCTACAGTAGATCACAAATAAACAACTTTATCCTTATTCTCTTTCTCAGTTCATGAAAAAGATTAAAATGTACTAGGGATGAATGAAAAAAATTCCCATTATGTTCTATTAGACATCTATAGAGTTACTGGAGAACTGTAGCACTCACATCCACTGGCTATCAGTGCAGGTTGGTTCAATGTCATTAATATTGAGGACTTCTTATATGCCATGCAAAGCACAAAACTATAAACACACTCTCTCAGGAGTTTTTCAGAAACACAATTCTGGCTAACTCCTGCCATACATCCTCCTTTACCCAGCGGAAGAAAGATAAGCGACGTTATGGGCAAAGGACAACAATCAGTGCAATCTGTCCTGAGAAGCCCAATAAGGAGTGCAGCCGGGACTAAACACATTCCAACACTGAAAGCTAAAATGCAACAAGTCTCTTTAAATTCTAAATTTCTACAGATGAAAGAAGTTGTGACTTATCACAAAAGGTACTCAGTCATGTGTTTGATCAAAAACAGGCAGTGAGATTACCCCAAGAACCAAGCAAGGGGTTTTCAAACTGGCTGTGACTGAGAATTTTTTAGATGCCAGGGATGACGCAGGGCGACGACCTCGCGAGCTCTTGAGACTGCTTATTCTAACATGAAGCTGAAAAACCAGAGAACAAGAGATCTCACTCACACACATTTACTATCTCCTCTCTGCAGTGAGGAACTGATGACTGCCAGGACACAGACAATGGAGTGATTGCATCGTAATGTCAGTACTGACATATCAGGAAGAATTACAGGAAATGATGTGGAAAGAAAGAAAAAATAATCGGAGAGGGGTAAAAATATACTAAGTAAAACAGAGGAAGAAGATAAGAAGTGAATGGGAAGTCAAAAGAAAGAGAGAGAGAGAGAGACAGACAGAGATCCATGTAACTACAAAACAAAATTTTAACCAAAAATGGGTAAATAAATAACAGCAATGACCAAAAATTAAGGGAGGAAAAAGAGAAAAATAACAAAAGGGGGAAAAAAAAACAATCATAGACCAAGAAAATGGTCAAAGGTTAGACATGAAAAAAATAAAGCAAAAGAAGTAGAAAAAAAAAATAAAAAATTAGAAGGAAATCATAACACATATACACACACATTTTATTTATATATATATATATATATATATATATATATATATATATATATATATATCTCATCTTTTCCGGGGATGAGTTGCAGGGGCAGCAGTCTAAGCAGTGAGCAGTTTATATATATATATAAAATGTAAAGTTGGGGGAAAATGACAGACAGCAGATATAAAGTGACAAAAAGAAGTGGTAAAGTTGAGTGAATTATGGAATAAATGAAAATGAGATGGGAAAAAAAAACAGATAAGAGAATGTAGAGATGAGAGTGAAAAAGTAAATAAAAAGACACTGATTTTAACTTAATCACAAGTTTATAACTTCTTGTTCTATCTTTACACTTTACATTATCACAAACAAAAGAACCCATAAACACAAACCTTTTTTAAAAAAAACCTTCAGATAAAGAAATAAATCATTGCTTTATTATAATAAGTATAAACCAATACTGCATAGTAATATTCAAAAACGATGAAACTGGATTTTTTTTAAACCAAGCTGAAAATCATATCCTGATATAAAGAGTAAAACCTTTTAAAACATTCGATTGTGACCCTCCCTTCAGAGATACAGGAATGTGCTGCTGATAAAACAACATTTACAAGACCAAGGTCACTGCTTCCCACGAGTCAGGAATTTCCCTGCAGAGGCAAAATCGTACTAACCACATGCCCTAATGTGTGAAGTTTAGTATGTATAAAGAGCTAAAGAAACAAACATTTGGAGGTGGATTTTATTCTTAACCATCAGTGGTAAAGAAGATGCAGAGAGCAAGGTTTTCTTAAAACAGACTAATATTAAGCATAACCTTTTCCTCATATTTTAAATATAATTCCACACCTGGTATGAATGATGAACTTGATTTTGAACTAGTCGAAACAGTGAACATCTATAGTAAGGTAAAAATCGATGATTTTTGGGTGGCGTAATCGTTAGCACGTCCACCTCACAGCAAGAGGGTCCTGGGTTTGAGTCCCAGGCTCAGCGAGGGCGTTTGTGCAGAGTTTGCATGTTCCTCTGTGCTTGTGTAGGTTTCCTCCAAGTACTCCAGTTTCCTCCCTCAGTCAGAAGCACATCAGGCTAATTGACTGTTGCCCTTAGATGTGAGTCTATGTATATTAATCTATAACACGTAAAGATTTTTGCTTGTCCCAACTCACTGTCCTTGTACATCTTGAATTATTCCATAATCGTTTAAATAAATTTAAAAATACGTGGCACGCCTGCCACATATTTTTCAAATGAATCATCTTTTATTACTTCATAAGAATATATATTTCTGTGTCCCACATTAAAATGTTATTAATACCTGAACATATTTATGAATTTGCCAACCAGCTTACTTTAATCCTATTAGGTTTGGAAGAACACTGGAGCCTATCTCAGCCAACTCTGGGTGAAGGCAGGCCAGTCCATCTCAGGGCAGCACAAAACCATTGACACTCACACCTAGGTGCAATTTGGAACAGCCATTTAGCTTAAAGTGCATGTCTTGGTACTGTCTGAGGAAACCGAAGGACCCTGGAGAAAACCCCGAGCGATCAAAGGGAGAAAATGCAAACTCCACACAGAAACGTGCTCACCAATCCCGGGACTCAAACCTAGAACCTTCTTGCTGTGAGGCAGACATGCTAGCCACTATGCCATCATGCCACCCACATATTCTCCCCAATGAATATTATATTTCATATCACAAGTTCAAGCTCAAGTTTTCTCGTTCCTTTTTCCTTCACCAGTAATATTTTATTAGAAATCTCTTTAAAACATATCTTGATGACATCAATTAGACTTGCAACAAACAAACAACTAAAGTTAAATTAAAAAAGTAAGTTTATTTAAATTAATGGGATGTTTTTAATGTTGAGCTGTCTGTATTTGCTGATCTTATGCTTAAAAAAATAACTCGGCTGTGTCATTCATAGAAATGTAAGTAAAGACACACACATAACATTCTGAATGAGTCATATAACTGTTAATTTATTCTGAATTATAATGAATAAAATGGTACCCAGTTGTCCCAGTGACACAAAATTGAAGTATTTTCAGTATGAGTTTATTTTATATATATGTGTGTGTGTGCACGCATATATTATATATATATATATATATTTTTTTTTTTTTTCACCACATACCTCACAAAAAATTCGGATTGCTTTTGAGTCTCATGTATCAGACACTACACCAGACCTAACACCAGGTGCAAGATACGATCCTTGCAACGATGACAGTACCAGACAAAGTCAGACATGATCAAACAAACAAACCCTGGTTATAACACAATGCTGTGATTCCTCTAAGATTAGTCATGTTTACAAAGAAAAGCAAAAAACATGTTCAGACTTTTCTAAAGATGCTGCATCTGCCAACCATTCTGTTTATTTCTTCTGCTCTTGCTCCAGGCTGTCTCTGGTTAAAACCTTGCTTTCAAAAAATGTCGTGACTCAACTTTCCTCTAGAGGGCAGCATTGATGCCAAGCATGCATTACCGCCAGTGTGAGAACGCATTCTTAGGGGCATTTATTGGAGAGTTTACTAACAAGTCATTTAATTTTTCATACTGACCTTCACAGCCCTTGGAACTGTAAAATAGTAAAAACAGAAAGGTGCAAGTGTGCATCTGATACCACGTTTTTATAATATAAATCTCAGTATTTCAATTAAAATGGTCAACTTCTGCTTTTTCAGTTTTTTTGTTCAATAATAAATAACCTTTTTTTAGGCATGTCCTCAAATACTGCAAATGACTTTCAAAGAATAAAGTTCACTACAAATGCATTCGGCATGCCAGCTTTTAACAGTGTTAACACACTCCAGGATCAGCAGAATATTGTTATTGTCTGTCTTTGTAGTGAAAAGCTCAGCGAGCTCAGTGTGTGTGTAGCATCAGCACACAGATAAGCTCAAACCCCACCAGATGCCGAGACACTGATGTACGAAGCCTCACAGACACTAAATCCCCTCCACAATACACACACAAAAGTTCACACACAATATTCACAAGAAAGAACATATACACTTCCATCAATCAATCCCTCTCACACATGAAACTTCATTCAATACAGTTGTTATACATCATGTTTTAAAGATAACATCCTACAAATGGGGACCGTAATTCTCTATACACACTTGGAAACCATTTCTGAAGGCTGCCATGGCTTGACGGGCACATGCCGGGTGGAAGATCGGCTAGCCCCTGGTGAACAGCAACCATTAGGGCTTCAAGCATTTGGGATCAATGAGCATACATGTGTGATTTTAGGCAGCCCTAAAGAAAGAAGAGGAAAGGTCAGGGGAACGGACTGGCCACCCAACATCGCCACGCAACGAGATCTCCTGATTCTGAAACACTTCCCTCAATACTTCCAGGGATTTTTGATCCGTGTGTGCCGTAGCGCCATCTTACTGAAATCACACATCGAGTTCTTGAAGTTGAGCTACCAACACACCTTAGAAGCGCCACTCCTGGTTCACGTCCCAAGTGTGCAAATATTTTGATTATCTTTAACCTTTTTTGTTTTAGTTTTCTTTGAAATGTGGAAGTTTTTTTTGGGTTACCCAGTATAAATAAAGACTGTGGTTCAATTCTGAGCCACTCCTCTTAGCAAACTGTCTCCATTGCCTAATGTTACAAAAGTCTCTCTGATGGACTCACAATTACAAACACCACCACAATTAAAGCGAGAAAAATGGCTCAGCCATGCAAATACCTTCATGCACTTTGTTTCTAAACCAGTTTTGAGGTAATTGGTGATTAATTAATGTTGGTGGTCTTGTTAAAATGTGCATCTTCTCCACAGATTCAGTTTTCTGGATGATATCTCCTCTCATTCTCCTCAAATACTGTACATTCCTCTACTTTCAGATTTCCTTTAATAATCTATGAATTAATGCCTCAGTCCCACATCCTAATGCCTCCACCTCTGTACATCACTGTTGGTATGGCGTTCTTGAGACACACACACACACACACACACATTATTTTTCCAAACAAGCCATGCTACATTTTTGCCCAAGTATTCTATTTTTGTTCCACCTTTCATTCCAGAAGTGTTTCGGTTTGTCTAAATGCTTGTGTGCAAGTTTACTTTGTGCTTCTTTGTTTAGCAGAGATTTGCATGGGGTGTATGAAGAGTGTGGCGTGACTCGTTGCTTTATTACTGTGTTCTGCTGTTCTTTCACTGTTATGCTGGTGCTCTCAGGTCATCCTGCACCTATTCCTGAGTGACTTGTAGGCTTCTCTCTTACCTTCTTTACATGGTGAGAAATCTTGTGTGGTGCACCTGTCCGGGCACAGACAGTTCCAGTTTCACGAACGATGCATCTGCAGGTTACGGGGCGACTGTATTGACAGGGATGTTGCAGGTTTTTCTGTGGTTGGGTAACATTTTTAATTTGAGTGTGTGACTCTGTGATGCCCAAGAACATTTTGCAACATTTATATTAAAAATCTCATCAGGACTTGAAAAACAGTACAGGGGCTGTTAGACAATCAGGTTATACTTTTTGGGTTCACAGTAGCTAAAAAAATAAAACTCCTAGTTTACACACCTTCTCCGTAGGTGTCATGAAGTTTTTGATATTAGCAGTGCAGATGGTGATAATCTCATAACCCTGGACTGGCTCCATTATAAAGTTTTAATATATACTCCATGTAATAAGCAAGATAACGTAAACACATACTGAGCCCATATTAACCATTCAGGGTGATTCAAAACCCCTTCACTTCACAGCTGAATCCTTTACTGATCCTAAAGGAAACTGTTTGCACACAGTTGCTCCATGCCAAGCAAAGAAGATGATAAAGATAAATTGCAAGGATTTTATATTATATATATA
>JAOUQZ010000035.1:7157035-7175060 GCA_028564935.1 Neosilurus hyrtlii
CCTAAATCATTTCAGTAAAAGAGTTTATATCACCAGCAGTGAAAAGTCATCTTCACAGTTTCTGAGTGTATATTTAGATCCATATGGATCATCATCAGGAGCGAGGGGCTTCTAAGATGAGAACTCCAACCAGTAATAGAATATCAGGACGGATCAATGTGTGTGTGCAGTGAGGACACATGATGGCCTTTTTTCATTTCCGAGGTTAAAACAAGAACAGGCAAAAGCAAATGTGGAGCCAGATCATCTGTCAAACCCACAAGACAGCACTTTGGAAGAAGTGGTGCTGCATGCTGGGTAAATCCCAGAAGCTTGAGAAAGACTGATAAAGCTGGCATTACACACCACTGTGGCTTTATGTGGCTTGGGAGAGCTTTCTCATCCCCATTCAAAGCACAACCCCAACAAAAGGCCTTTCAGTAAGTGGCCTTCTGTTCTCAACACAAAGATCGGCTCCGGCTTTCTTTCACATGTAAATTGTCGAGGAGCACAAGCCCTGAGCCTGGGTACCCATAAGCTGAGCATGAGTCTTAAACACTAGTCTTCTTCTTGTGTCATTCACAGAAGCATATTCCCCAAGTGTGCTTTCGGCAGTGGAAGAACTGGTTTTCCCTCATACACCAAGTAATTATCATTATTATTCAGAGGAGATAATTGCACGCAGGAATTCCTGGGGAAAATCTGTACATTTTTTCTTCACAGTGCTTCTTTTTCTTAAGTAACAAGCCTCTCGCAATCAGCTACAGGTAAAGGCAAGTTCCTCAGGCTTATTTTACCTTCTTTGAAAAGTATAAATATACACACACATAACCATCAGCCAGAACATTAACACCACCTGATAGGCAGCATCATACACAGCAAGCTGTAGTGCACTGCCAGTTCTGACATGTTTCACTCATACCCAGCATTAACACTTACAGCAGTTTGGGCTACAGCAGCTCTTCTGTGCAATCAGACCAGACATACTAACCTTCACTCCTCATGATCCTTCCCAGTTTACTGGTTATCCTTTTTAGACCCCTTTTGGTGGGTATATTTTTGGGTGAAAGACACCGCTAGAGAATCCAAAGCAACATACACATGGATACATGGGAAACACACCCCCTGGGTGCTACTTCTGGGCCAGTGCTAGTTAGTTTAACTCAGGACTGGCACTTGGTTCATCCCTGCACTCTCTTTCCAGGCACAACAATAACAATAAAGACTTGATGTTGTCAATCACAACACTGCAGTTGCTCTTGTTGAGAACGATTATTTCCATCCCCAGTACCTGATGTAAAAGGTTCCTGGTTAGACCAGCAAAGTGTTGCCACTGCTCTCGAATAAGTTTTCCTGGTTAAGAGGCCCTTCTCTGGATGTCAAAACAAGGTTCGGTACAAACCCTTAATCAGACGAGGTAATCCAAGCTGAGGAAATAGTCCTGGATCTGTAAAAATGGCAATGCCACCCTCTACGTCAAGATATTAATCATTTAAAATTGTCAACTTGATATCAGTGCAAGAGTTCTGTGGTATAGGTATTTTGAAATAGCTCACACCCAACCTCTTTTCCCTTCCGACATGTCCTTTATAAGACTCGATGTCACAGACTACCCTCTAGAAATCAGAGCTGGAAATCAAAATAGTTGGAACAATGAACGTTTCTGCTTTGGTTTGACTGATGTCTTTGTTGTCAGATACAACCCCTTTTTTTATTTTTAACTTCAATAGAGGTACGTTCATGTTCACATGGTACTGTGATAGTAACTACCCTGCAAGATTCATGGTGGATAAAAAAAAGTGCGACAAAAAGAATAGAACAGATAAACGCTGGAAATTTCAGTGCATGAAAGATAAAAAGATGGCAGAAACAGTTACTGAATTAAGACAGGACACTGCAGGTAGAACTGACAAGTAATAACGTCAATCATTTTTCATTTCTCAGTTTCTGGTCAACCTGGACACATGAAATTTTACAGGGTGTTCCATGTTCATTCATTTCAAGTGTTTCCGGGGGCAGAGTACATCCTGGACATCTCACCAGGCCATCGCAGGGCAGAATCACTTCTACAACAGCCTTGTCTTTACGAAAATAAGCAATGGTTCTTTTACATGCCTCCCACCACAGACAGTGAGAGACATGGCTGGCATTTGATAACCCAGTTAGCTGCACTGGAGGGACAGCAGTGACACCCCGCTGATAGTGAGGATTGAACCCCCAACCTTGGGATCAGTAATCCACCACCGGGCCACCACGGGGCCACCACCACCCCCCAGGGTGTTCTGTGTCACTAATTAAAAGCATATTATAAAAGAGATTACTATTAAAATGTTGATAATTCCTGGGTGTAAAAAAACAAGAGAAAAAAAGCATAACATTTTTATAACACTGGAGCTGCCACTTCAACTAACTTAATCCTTCTTTCAAAGCTTTTCCTGGTTTATTCAGACTTGAGTTGTTTTGGATTAACTATACAGATAAAATAAAGTCCGACTTGCAAAATAAATAAAAGTTTCTTCTTTTTTAATGACTTGAATATAAAATAATAATAAAAAGATAAAGATTCACTGTGAAGTCAGCAAAGATTCACTGTGAAGTCAGCTGTTGTTGTTGTTGTTTATTTGCACTTACACAAGTATGAACCTAAAACATGGACGAGCGCAAATAAAACAAGGCTCCGTATAATAAACACAGGAGCACTGGAATAAAACCATCACACCCACAGCCCAGTCCAGCACTCTGTCCCTGACCCTGAACCTGCTCCCTCGTTTACAAGAAGAGAAAAACCTTAAAATCAGTTTCACCTGAGCGTCAGAAGGAACCCGACCGCGAGGCGCGCGCGCACCTCCGTCAGCACCGACACGGAAACTTTCTCAACTTTAACTTACTGTGATGGTGACTTCATGCTTCTTCAGTCGGTACTTCAGGCTCTTCATGGCTCCCCTGTCTCTGTGCCCGAATAAAAGTTCTGTACCAGCTGTAGACCTCAGATAAACTCAGAACCGACTCACACTCAGGTACCACATACAGCGCTTTCCGCATCAAACAAGAAACTGGGATTGTTTTTTCCACCTGACGCCTTAAAAGCGCGAGGACCAATAACATGATTGACACGCTGCCGGACCAATAGGATGCAGGAACAAGCCAACCTGTAACCAATAAGAATTAAGATATGGTGGGACTTCCATGTCTGTTTCCGACTTGATGTAACCTGCCTCTGTTGACGTCACCTGTACCTGAAAATGGGCGGGGCTGAGATGAAGCGTTTCCCTCCGGAAGCCGGCTTCGCCCTCATAATAATAAAAGCTCTCCTAATAATGACGTCATAACCTCACAATTATGAAATAATTTACTAATAACTCTCTCCCTCATCATAATTACACAGAATATGGTCATAACTAGACTTTAATACAACGTCCTAATCTCAACTTAGTTCTAATACTAGACTTAATACACAGTCATAATTATGAGATATGATTACATGTGAATTGTGAGACAGTATCTCATAAATATGACTTGTTACCTCATACTGGAATCTGAGGAAGCGTCTCATAAATATGACTTAAGTTTTTACAGTAATCACTTTTATTTATAGTCATACATTATTATTATGAGATATTAAGTCAATATTGTGACATGGTGGTGGTATGATGCTTGGTGGTGTGCACATCTGCCTAACTAAAAGAAAGAGTCCCAGGCTCGGCAAGAACATTTCTATGTGGTGTTTGCATGTTCTCCTGGCCGTGGGTTTCCTCAGGGTACTCGGGTTTCCTCCCAAAGTCCAAATACATGCAAAATATTTTAAATGGCTTTTCCAAATTGCCCTTAGATGTGAGAGTAAGTGTGAACGATTGTTTGTTGGCCCTGCATTGGACTGGCGAGCTGTTCAGGGTCTACCCCAGCTTCACCCGGAGTCGGCGAAGATAAGCTCCAGTCTCCCTGCAGCCATAGCAGGATTAAGAGGTTAATCCTGTTAGTATCTTAATAATTAAGGGATGCAAAGTTATAATTATAAGAAATGTTCCAGTTGTTATGACATGCCATGTGATTAAACCTCTTAATTTTTTAGTGGTGGAAACAGGCTTCCAGGTTTACCACACGAGGCTTAGAGGAGCGTGGAAAAGGCACAGATTTGTCCTTAATATATTACACTGCAAAGTATCAATGTAAAGTGCAATGTACAAAATGTCATCAAGTACTGTTAGTGATTACATTTATTTTAAAAAATGCTATCTAAAATGATCTCCACTGTTCCTGAACTACCGGACTGCTAGGAACGTGTCGGAAAACTTAAACACCCTTAGGACAAATGAAGAAGACATATAATATGTTTTAACTCAAAACATGACAAGCTCCAAGCATATAACAGCCAAACCCACTCCACACACTCAACAAGAGGAGACACTTGTGGTACTCACATACCCACAGGAGATCTGTTGCCCTCTTCTGGCTTGACTGAGAACAAATGAGGGGTTACATGATTTCTCTGAGTCAAGCGAGCCATAGCAGAGCACTTAGGCAGAGCTCCAAAGGAAAGCATACAAAACCCATCCTGTGAAAACTGAATCGAGAACAAGTAAAACTGAATCAATTTTAGTGGAATTGAGACATTTTATTGGCTATTTTTTAGTTTAGACCTTAAATAGCTTTCATGATTGTCAGCTTTACTAAGATGTACAGCTATGTTATGTACACTTCGACTAAAACGAGGATAAAAGGATAATTTCTTATGCTGGACAGATGGAATGAAGATTAAGCAGATCACGCAAGTGAACCACAATAGTTCATTGAACCTTCATTCATTTCCCAAAACAATTTATCCTATTACTGCGATGGCCTGGCGAGCTGTCCAGGGTGTACCCCGCCATCGCCCAGAGTCGGCTGAGATGGGCGCCAGCCTCCCCGCGACCCTAAATAGGAATAAGCGGTTCAGATAATGAATAAATTAATTAATTTATCCTATTAGAGTCACAGAGAGGCTGAAACCAATCTCAGCAGACTCCAGACAAAGGCAGGAAACACTTGTCACTCTATTGCAGAGCCAACACATATACAACCATTCACACTCACACCTAGGGGCAATTTAGCACAACCAATTAGCCTAATGTCTTTGGTCTTTGGACTGTGGGAGGAAACCAGAGTACCCAGAGGAAGCCCATGCAAGCACGGGGAGGTACGCCCTGAAAAGCTCGCCAGACCATCACAGGGCAAAACACACAATCATTCACACTCACATCCAAACCTAGGGTCAATTTGGAACAGCCAGTTAGCCTAATGTGCATGCCTTTGGGCTGTGGAAAGAAACTGGAGTACCCAGAGGAAACCCACGCAAACACAGAGAAAATATGCAAACGAGTCGGGCATGCTAACCACTGCGGCAGTGTGTCACGTTTTCGTTTTCCATTTTCAATTGGGATTTCATGCAGGTTTAATCTCAGTGGATTCTACGGTGGAGAAATCACTGAGAATGATCCATAAAATGTTCCATAGCAGTTTTAACACAACTTCTAAAAAATTTTTTTGCCAAATTACTCACGTTACTTGAACCCCACTGAGCTACTCGGCACCAACCGACAGCAGCCAAGCTCTATGGGCAGAAGCCAGACCGCCAGGCACTCACCTTCAAGTCTTTCGCCCAGGCCTGGCTCCAAGGGGACCCTGGTAGCCCGCATCCGGGCAAAGGAAACTTTGTGTCTTTAAAATAATACTGCTCTTCTGACCCACGCTTAGTCTGGACCTTCACCTAGGACCTGTTTGCCTTGGGTGACCCTAAAAGGGGCATAATGCCCCTGACATCATAGCTCCCAGGATACTCATTCATTTGGACACGCAAACCCCTCCACCACGATAAGGTGGTGATTCAAGGAGGGGATAATAATAATTACATATTACAAAATATTTTAAACAAATAAAGCAGTGGAAATTCAACAGCATACAGCCAAAATATGTATCCTATTAAAGTATAAGGATATAAATAAGGGGTCATCAAGAATCCTTGTTAGAAACGAATTAAAGGTAAATTAATTAAACATTCATTTATTCATTAATCTTCAGTAACCGCCTCATCCTGGCCAGGGGTGCAGGGAAATTCTGAGCTCATTACTCAAACCACTGGAGCAGGAATAATTAATAAATATAAAATATATTACACAGAAAACTATAAATTGAATATAATAATATGCGAGACGCAGTAGCCATGCCATCAGCATTCTTTGAACATCCTAACGGTATGTGCCTATTAAATATGAATTTCATACTTCATCATTAGAGTGTTGAATTCATTATTATTTGGAGCACAGGCTGTTAGGCTTGCTGCGAATGCGTTTGAAACAACGACAAACCAAGAATTTCAAAATCAATTCTCAAAGCAGACGAGAAAACAGGTGGTGCCTTGTTCTCGTCTGACTGCGCTGTTCTGAACAAGCTGTGATGTGGTGTGGATGTGTAATATACTCTTATGCCTTACTACTGTTGAGATGGAAATCTGAAAAAAAAACCATATGACTTACAACTGTGGGTGATCCAGACTTCTGACTGCTGCTGGATTCAAATAGGTGACTGTAACAGTAGGTCATGGGGTCGATGATGCAAGGGGCATAACTGTTCGTGCTCCCTGTTTGGGTGAGAGTGATGGCATAGGCATGTGGAAGAGGGTGGATAGCACTTTCCTCTGAGTTTATCAAGCTGCCATGTGATATAGCTGCTTGAAAATACCCAAATGACTGCCTTCACATGTCTCAGAGGAAAAAGATATAAGCCTTCATCCCGCTCTCCCTGGCTGAGATCTGTGATATAATTGGAAGAACTGGTTGTTGGGTGGGAATTAACATTTGAAAACCTTAAACAGTTCACCAGTCCATTGTAGAGACAATATACACACAAACACTCACACCTGCCGCAAATTGGGAACAGCCAATTTGCCTAATGTGCATGTTTTTGGACTGTGGGAGGAAACTGAAATACCCAGAGGAAACCCATGAGAGAACATGCAAACTCCACACAGAAACACCTGAGCTGAGCCCAGGACTGAGCCCAGGACATTCTTGCGACAATGCAGCCCCTCGTTCCTTGTCTCAAAAAAAACCCCCAAAAAAACATGCTGTATAAAGTTGCCCCTGGGTATGAATTCAGTGCTCTAAGATGGATTGCCATCACATTCAAGGTGCATCGCTGCCTAGCAGTTCATGCTTCAAATCCACCTGATTAATATAAAGCTTTTACTGATGATGAATGAAGAAGATCTCAGAGTGAGGCAGCAGGATGGGAAACTAACGGAGCGCAAGACAGCTAAAATGATACAGTTTGGGGCAAAAAGAAAACAGAGGAAGGCAAGAATGAACTTAAACATGTTTTTTGCCCTAGTTATTGATTTGCAATATTCATTAGATTTATATATTTACACCGATCAGCCACAAGATTAACACCAGCTTAGTGGTCTGCATCTAGGCTGCCCCATACACAGCATGCTGCAATACACTGTGTGTGCCAGCATTAACAGTTTCAGCAGTTTGTACTACAGTGGCTCTTCTGTGGGATCAGATCAGATGTATACAATTTTGCTGCCCACGTGCATCACGGAGCCTTGGGCACCCATAACACTTTTGCCTGTTTACTGATACTTGTACCACCTTTAGTAGATATTTACCACTGCATACCAGGATCACCCCACAAGGCCCGATGATCAGAGATGAACAGACCCAGTGGTTTAACCATTTCAGTGTGGCCCTTTTCAAAGTCATTTTACTTGCCTATTTTTCCAGTTTTCAACACATCAACTTTGAAAACTTACTGTTCACTTTCTGCCTAATACGTCCCTCCAAATGCTGCTATAATGAGATCAATATTAATCATTTCATTTAGGTCCTGAACCCAGGACCTTCTTGCTGTTAGGCGAACATGCCAAGTACTACAGCACAGTTCCATCCTCAATATTAATCAATATTATCCAGTTTGCCTGTCAGTGCTCATAATTTGTTTAATGTTATGAATGATTGTTGTATATAATCTTGGTTAATTCTAATGTCAGGTTTTTATTTAGATGATCTAGCCAGTTTCTCTCCGATGCTTCTTCTATACAATGAAATAAGTGGCGTTTCAGGCCAATTTTCTTAGACAGGAATGCAAAATGCTTATTTAATGGATTTTTCATCCAAACAAAAGAGAAGAGAATCGTACGATAATTAAATTGCTGTGATTTTTTTATTTTAAATTCTCAACTTTCTGATAATTTGCAGAATAAAGAAAAAGCACTTTGCTCTGCAATGCTCTGCCGTGGTCACTGAAAACATTATCAGCTTATTATTAGTGCACCAAGAGATAAAAGTCAACAGGCAGGTAAATAAGTGATTTATGATTTATTTATTCGAGTACTACAGTCCCGTTAGAGAGATGTTCATGTATATAGTAAGAATAGCGTTCTGATTCTAAAAGCTCCTCTGATGATATGAGTGAAATATAAAACCCCACGGAGTAATACAGATGTGCTGGATGTGTCAGTGGATTACATTTTTAAATTTAACATATTAATGTGAGTTTTGTTCATTGTAGCAACAAGAACGTAAATCGATCAGTCTTGGAAATGTTCCAAGTTCTCCCATTCTCCCTGGGGTTCTCTTTCAGAATAAAATGTTCCTTAGGGGTTCTTCAAGTGGTTACCTGGTCTAGCATTCTGGCACACAGAAATAAAGGCACCATTGATGGGGTGGTGCCGTTCATCCTTTGGATACATCTTTGGTCATTTTAAATTGAAGCTTTATAACTTTAAAATACTTTAGGGTACATATTCAGATCGGAATGACGAAATTCACCTTTAAAGCTTTGCTTCAAAATCTAAGATCATCGTTCTCCTGATGAAACCTGCTATCTCCATTTCTGACTTTTTTTTGGGAATAACAAAAAAACTGACTGAAAGTAGAAATAATGATCATACAGTGACACACACACACACACACACACACACACACACTTTATGTGAATTTATATTCATGATTAATTTCAACTTTATTGGGGCCGGAGGTGTAGTGATTGGGGTGCTGAGCTCCTGATCGAGAGGTTGTGGCTTCGAATCCCTGTTAGTCCCCCACCTTGATAAGACCCCTGGGTAAGGTGTGCCTCTGTCCACCCAGCAGTATAAATGGGTACCAGTAAAAATACCGGAAAGGTAATCTACAGTGGACTGGCATCCTATACAGGAGGAGTTGAACTCCTAGACGCTACGTGCTCCAGAAACCAGGGATGAGATCCAGTCTGATGAGCCAGTAGGCTCGGCTGTAAAAGCCCAACAGACTTTATCTTACTTTTTAGTGTCATTTTGACCAAAAATGGAGATAGCAGGTTTCATCAGGCTGACGGTATAAAGATATAAATATAAAGTATATATAATAGAAAGCCATATTACATCCATAATAAAGAATGTGTTTGGTTCCATCATCTGCAGAAGCATTAAAAGGCTGGATACATGTCAAGGTTCAAAATGATGACACTTCTAGAGATATCTAGAAAAAAAATTATGTTCTCATATGAGGACAGTGGGGTCGCAAGAGGTTAATATGCAAGATATGGAACATTTGCTTTCTTTGTTTTAAATATGTGACAATAAAAAGTTTATTTCCAGGTTTAAATGCGCAAAAAAAATATAAATAAATAAATAAATAATTCAGAATTTTTGGATCCCATGGTGTATAAAGACAATAGGAGAGAGATTGTTGGTCCTCATTTAGAGACTTTCAAGAAGAATAAACACACACACACACACACACACACACACACACACACACACACAGTTCCTTTGCTGATGTCTTTCCTTTTCACTTTCCCTCCTTCGAAAGAAACAATAGCTATTATGATCACGTGGAGGGTACGAGACAGAACCAGATGTTTGTGCAAGGGTGCGAGGAGCGCGAGTACGGCGCGCGCGCGCGCGGGTTCATCCGCGGAGAAAGAAGGCTCGGAGTTTCCTCCTGAAGTCCCTGCGCGTGAGGCAGTACAGAACCGGGTTTAAGCAGCTGTTCGCGTGCGCCAGGCACACGGTGATCGGGAACACGTAGGTGTGCACCACGTAGTATGCCTTATCCCAGCGCGCGGCGTTCAGCTTCACCAGGACTCCCCACAGCGTCACGGCGTGATTGGGCATCCAGCACAGGAAGAAGCACAGGACCAGGACCGCGACCGAGCGGGTGACGCGCGCTCGGGGCTTCACGCTGCGACGGTGCACGAGCCTCAGCAGCAGCAGGTAGCTGATGGAGACGACCACCATGGGCAGCACAAAGGCGAGCAAGATCTTCTGCAGGTGATACACTGCTAGCCAGCGCTGGCCGTTCGGAAAGCGTAAAAGACAGAGCTTTTCTCCGGCCACCTCGTTCACCGTGGAGAAAACTGGAGTCGGAGCGCTGGCAGCCGTGGCCAGCAACCACAACCCGGCAGCTACACGTTGAACGGAGAAGCGCGCACCCGTTCCCCCGGCGCGCTCTTTCAGCGCTGACGCCAGACACCTGTAGCGCGCGACGCTCATAGCAGTGAGAAAGAACACACCTGCGTACATGTTCATCACCGTGGCCGAAAGCACGAGCTTGCACATGACGTCACCAAACGGCCAGCTGAAGTCCAGCGCGGCGTCTGCAGCCCAGAACGGCAGCGTGAGCGCGAACTGGAAGTCGGTGACGGCCAGGTGGAACACGAAGACGTGGGTGGTGGATTTCCTGCGCGCTTGTCTCGCCCGGATAAACACGAGCACCAGCAGGTTACCCACCAACCCCGCCGCGCACACCACCGCATAGGTGACGGAGATGAAGCAGCGCAGAAGCGGACTGCCGTCCGCAGACACGTCAATGTCCTCCACACTTCCAAAACGCACTACTGAACCGTTCTCTGCCGTGCTCTCCATGGCGCGCGCGAGCCTGGAGGAGCCGGTGATGCGTAAGTGCGCGTAAAGATTGTGGCGCCTGGAACGTGGTGCGCGTTATCTGCAAACCACGCCCCTGGACCACACTGACTGCCATGATGTCAGATGTTAGGAAAAGTCTAGATCAAAAAATGTCCAATTTGTAGGTCATCGAGGTTCGAATCCCCGTTGGACCCCCACTGTGCTAAGACCCCTGGGCAAGGTCTTAACCACAAGTGTGCCTCTGTCCACCCAGCAGTATAAATAGGTACCAGTGAAAATACTGGGAAGGTAACCTGATGGAGTAGTGTCCCATCCAGGAGGAGTTACACTTCTAGTCGCTTCACGCTACAGGACCGCACTGGCCTGATGCTTGGGTGTAAAAGCCTTGTTGGAGCCCAACAGACTTACCTTATTCCTCTATCAGCCGACCCTAAGAGAAGGTGACACACACCTTAACACCTAAACAACACACACATCAAGGAGCTTGGGGAGCAATTTGAAACAGCCAAGTAGCCTTATGTGCATGTGCATATAGGAGGAAACCGGAGTATCCATAGGAAACCCTCATGCAAACTCTGCACAGAAATGCCCAGGACTTGAACCCATGACCTTCTTCCTGTGAGGCAGACATGATGACCACTAAGCCACCGTGCCACCCAGAGTGGTAGTATTGTGGCTTTGAACCATGACTCAATCAGTAACACTTTGAAAGCTCTTAGAGGCCACATAAAATGAGTCAGCAGGGATCTTCAGTAAACATCCTTCTATTAATGTAGGGGTGGTAGCACAGCCCAAGAGGCTAGTCTGTGGCCAAACATATTTAGACACGTGTTGTGAGAAAATGTGAATCCGTAATATATCAGCTCTAATATACTGAGAGCTGTCTGAAGATTTCCGTCCCTGAGGTGATTTTATCTGCTACACACCTAAAGTCATGAGTAGACAGATCTTGGGATGGGATGACCAGGTAAAACCTAATGATACTTTTGGGACACCAATTTACATGGGGTAATCCCGTTCATAAAAATACTGCCCAGCCAAAAAAAAAAAAAAAAGAATCACACACTCTAATATGTTCTTCGAGAGCCTATAGCCTTGATCTTAGCATGTAATCTGCATAGCATTGTTGCTCCAGTTGATCAGGTCGAGGCTCAGCAACATTAATGTGGCAATAAAATGAAGTCAGCTGATTACCTGAATGTACCGAATGAGCAGGTTATCACATCAATGGACTTTTTCTACCCTGATGGCACGGTTATAAAATGGGGACTCAGATAATGACGAGTGATTCAGGGAGAATCAGCACCTCCAAGTCCGAGGCCATGGTTCTCAGCCAGAAAAGGGTGAAATCAGGTCCTGCCCCAAGTGGAGGAGTTTAAGTATCTCGGGGTCTTGTTCACGAGTGAGGGAAGGATGGAGCGGGAGATCGACAGGCGGATCGGTGCAGCCTCTGCTGTAAAGTGTAGCTTGTATCGGTCCGTTGTGGCGAAGAGGGAGCTGAGCCAGAAGGCAAAGCTCTCAATTTACCAGTTGATTTATGTTCCTACCCTCACCTATGGTCACGAGCTTTGGGTAGTGACCGAAAGGACAAGATGGCTAATACAAGCGGCTGAAATGAGTTTCCTTCGCAGGGTGGCAGGTCTCTCCCTTAGAGATAGGGTGAGAAGCTCTGTCATCCGGGAGGAGTTTGGAGTAGAACCGCTGCTCCTTCACGTTGAGAGGAGCCAGTTGAAGTGGCTCGGGCATCTGATTAGAATGCCTCCTGAATGCCTCCTTTTTGTCGTGTTTCGGGCATGTCCAACCCGAAAGAGACTCCGGGGTCGACCCAGAACACGCTGGAGGGACTACATGTCTCGGCTGGTCTGGAGGTGCCCCCCCCCAGAAGAGCTGGAGGAGGAAGTGGCTGGGGAGAGGGACGTCTGGACCTCACTGCTTAGGCTGCTGCCCCACGACCCCACCCACAACAAGCGGAAGAAGATGAATGAATGAATGGTTCAGGGAGCACGAGGAATCATTTTCACATATATATTTTCACCCCAGAGTCCTGACCTTAACCCTATTGAAAGTTTTTGGCGTGTGCTGGAGAAGACTTTATGGAGTGGTTGTTTTCCCTCTTCAATTCAAGACATTGGAGAGAAATAAACCCAACACTTGATGGAAATAAATGTCATGTTGCTTAGGTTTGTTGAAACAATGGCATGATGATTATGTACTGAGATCAAGGCTATAGGCTCTCCATGAAATATTAGTGTGTGATTATTGTGTACTTTTTTTTTGGCCAGGCAGTTAATGCACTCTTTGCTTGGCTTCTGCTTTTTTTTTTTATCAAGCTAAATCTTTAAAAGTGTTTACATTTTAAAAAGATTTCTTAAGCATCCATCATTGTTTAATATGTCGGTCTCAGTTGAAACACTAGTTTTAGTAAGATGCAAAAAATTCAAGTGTTTTTCTAAGACTTGGGTGCCTTAACACGCTCACATCAACAGTATCTTTAACTAAATTAGTGTTTTGGGCGGCACGGTGGTGTAGTCGTTAGCACGTCCACCTCACAGCAAGACGGTCCTGAGGTCGCATCCCAGACTTGGCTTGGGTATTACTGTGTGGAGTTTGCATGTTCTCCCTGTACTTGCAAGGGTTTCTTCCAGGTACACCTGTCTCCTCCCACAGTCCAAAGAAATGCATATCAGGCTGTTCCAAATTGGCTGTTCCAAATTGCTCCTAGATGTGAGTATGAATAGTGTGTATGTTGGCCCTGTGATGGACTGGGGAGCTGTTCAAAGTTTACTCTGCCTTTACGCAGGCTCCAGCCCCCCCACCAAAGAAAAAAAATCGTAAGAAACATGGCAGAGTCCTTTACCAAGTACGGAAGGGGGCCTGACCCCTTGTGGGTGGGTGGTGACACATTCGGTCCCAAACATGTGCAATTTCTGCAGGGAAGTCCGTGTGGATATTTTGTTCTGGTAGCTAAACGTTGTGCTGTTGACTAAGGCGTGGTTTTATGTGTTCATCACTCCCACCAGGCGACAGATTTATTTTAATGTCCTTAAAATAAAAACAAAGCAGAAATTAAATTTTGATGGTGCCATTCAGATGACAAAATTTTTCTTTTTTACTCTCTACATCCATAATAATTTTGTGGTAAGAATTTAAATCTCAAGTCCGAGACCCATAAATGAAAACATGGTGTTTACTGCCACCTACTGTTAAACTGGGATTAACAATGTGGTCACAGAGAAAATGAAAACCTCTGCAATTGGTTCATAAAATCTAAATTCTGGGGGGAAATGGAATTACGAGTTCCTAGTAAAAGTTTGCTTAAAACAGACAGCAGTGAATATTTTTTGCATTTAATTCAATCAGGCTTCTTGGCAGTTTCAGAGTTTCAAGTTATCAAACCACATATTGAGAGGCCTGAAAGAACTGGATGTTCATAATGCTCATCTGTGATTTTGTAGTTTACAGCAGGAAACAGGAACAGACTGGCAGTAAATGTGTCAGTTCATCTACGCTTCCCTTTTCACACATGATCACCACTAACCAGGACACAACTTTCTCCAAGGCTCACGATGCCAGCTGACCACATTTTTCTGAGCTGGTGCTTATGCATTCTGTATCACACTTCGGGGGAAAGCGCTATCCATCCCTTGTATGCATGATCTCGCAGATGCTCATGATTGGCTAGTGATCATCCAAGTGACAGGGATGTGAGCATTTGCCATTCCTTCCTCCATTGAGAGCTCCAACAGTTAGCAGCCATGGGGTCTGTGTCACAAGCAGCTGTGAGCGTCATCCTGGACTTGAACTTGCAATCTTTAGGATGATGAGGTGCACCTTGCCACTGGGTCACTCGAGAGTCAGAGATAGTTTATTTACTTTTACTGTGTATATTGGTAATGAGAATTTACCTTTTACTACATGGAATTCTATCTGGTCGAAATATGTAGTATCAAAAAAAAAATGTAATATTGGTTGATACCATCATCAAGTCATAACTGATCTACCATGTCGTCCAGTTTGGAGCCAGTCGCTGCAGTAAAGACAAGAATCGAAAGCAGTACACCTACTCAAATAGTAGGACTGCCCCCTTCTCCTTAATCCTTGGTCCAGTACATCGCAGAGGCTGTTAATTCATTCATTTCCCAAATCCATCTGCTACAGGAAAACAACATTTTGAAAACCGACTTCTGGACATTAGCATGGAGAAAACAAATGTCTAAAATCAGATCCTGTGGATGAAAAGACAGTTGAGAGGACAGTTTAGGCCAATGCTTGCCAACCCTGTTCCTGGAGATTTATCTTCCTGAAAGTTTTATCTCCGAACAAGCTCTAACATACCTCTTTTAGATGAACAAGAACTTCTCAAGTCAGAGGTTGGATAGTCAGGTGAGAATGACTAGGGTTGCAGCCAAAGTCTTCAGGGAGGTAGACCTCCAGGAACAGGACTGGTGACCACTGGGTTTATGAGAATGAGCGGTGCTACCGCAACCAGCCAGCAGGGGCACTAGACCTGTGGTAGCTTCAAAGTCTATAATTTAAAATGGAGACTTGGCCAATAAGAGCTACAATTCATTATGTAAAAAGAGAAAGGTTTATTTATCCCACTAAAACCCAATCCTGGTGTTGTATGTCTTGTAATTTCTCCACACCGCTTCTGTTTCTTACCACCAGATAACTCCGAAACATGATCAATGTATTTATACATGAAGAACTTTGGCACAAGAGTAATACAAAATGGTCCACATATGAGGATCTTACAAGGACATATACATAATATAGTTGGGAGGAGACAGTGGGGTTTAAGAGGTTAGGAACTATGGTAAAATGCTCACACCAACAGTGCTTGACATCAACCAACAATTTCAGAAATTTTTACTTTGATCGAAGGAAATGCAAAATAAGTGAGTGATAAATAAAAGGTTTATAAACTGTAGCTTAACATTAAATAAAACCAACAAATCAGTCGTCTGCAATAAAGAAAAACAAGGCATTTAAAAGTTTAACTCAATGTATTTATTACATCTAAACGTCCCTAAATAAACAGGTAACATTTATTAAGTAAACAATTTCTTCCAATGCATGTAATAAATATTTTTTTCCCTTAATACTTTATACAAACTGACATTGTTCTACTATACAATATTTCTTCCACATCTCCTTAAAAAGCTGTTTCTCTTATCAGACATGCCACAGACAGAGGAAGTGAAGATTAAGGCAGTGAGCGCAGATGTCAGCTTTTATGTAAAAAAAAAAAAAAAAAAATTAATAATAATTAAAAATAATAATAAAATCTGACTCAGCCACAACGTCTATTTTATAGCACAGTTTTTGTTTTGAATTTAAGAAAGAAATATAGTGATCGCCTTCATGTGATGTTCCAGGGGGTGGAATATAAACATACCACAGAAATCAATCATGTTCACACAATTACCCCTACATCAAATGAAATCTGAATCAACCCCTCTCTCTCTCTCACACACACACACACACAAAATACTTCCCTGTCTATCCTTACAAAACACTGACATCCGGTTTGATGATGGACTGAGATCATGGAGCAAATCACTATACTTCATCATATTGTAAATGAATATCATCCACCCTATGTTCAGAGAAAGAAAGTCAAGAAGTCCAGAACTATGATTCACATCATATGTAACCATGGTGATATGGATGAACTTATTAATGTATGGTTAACTGAAAAGGGACAAAAACGATCATTTATCGACTTCATGTTGGTTTGATGCTGGAGGCGTGAACCACAGCACCACTTATTGAGCAACCAGACATGTTGTCTTTAACACTGTCTGAGAGCATGCTATTTAAATACAAAACAAGAGGTTGTGATCTTCAGTTAGTCTATAATATCTTAAAGCTTATATCTGTATGTGCTAATGCAGCGTTTTACACAAGAGGACCAACCCCTCCAAAAAAAATAGAAGAATTGGGACAATTAAAATGTAGATCAGTCATGACATTACACATTAAACCATGTAATGAACACCTTCTCTCCCTTACAGCGCAGCTGAATGACAGAGATCAATCAACTGCATCTGCTGTATACAATATTCATCAGTCAACTGAAGGAAACACTATTTTATGAGGTCACAAAATAAAAAAAAAAAAAAGAAAACTAAAAATACTGAAGATATCGTAGGCATTAAAATGTAGAGAACTCATTTAGCTGGTGATGGAAATATGGACCGTTATGAAAAACCATGAGTCATACTATGAAGGTTGGATACAGAGACGCAAAGCCTATCGTAATTATCTCAGCCAGAAATGCAATTAAGGGCTGAGAGAAGATCTCAAGCGATAACAAGGACTGCGTGCACGCGCACACACACACACACACACACACACACACAAAAGTGAGTGTGAGATATGAACGTATGAATAAAAATCTCAAGTAAAAATGAAGTATATTCACAACCTTCACCTTCAGGTTTGATTTAAATATCTCTTTATCTAATAAATATATCGTTCTTTACCGACACAGAACGTGTTCTGCCATAGAGTCAACAGGGGTTCATGCCTATTCAGGCTATAAAGCCGTCATCTCATATACCATTTCTTCCTCACCTGCAAAGATAAAGACATTTTACTGTTTAAAACACCCCATAATATTCCTATTATTATTAAACTTTTTCCTTTAATTTACTCCTTTGTCTAAGGAATGGAAAAGGATGAGAGAAAGAGATGTAAGGACATCAAGGATGTAAGGAAAGGAGTGTGTGTGTGTGTTACAGCAGCCGTGGCCTAATGGGTAGAGAAGCGGGTTTGGGACAAACACACACCTCTCCTTCTACCCTCCCGGCTGAAGTGCCACTGAAGAAGGCACCTAACCCCCACTGTGGGGCAATGTGGGGCTGCCCACTTCTCCGAGTGTGTCTGTGCTAACTGTTTGTGTGTGTGCTCACTTTGGATGGGTTAAATGCAAAGCCAAATTTCCCTTGCAGGATTGATACAGTATATCAAAAAAATATATATTAGCTGAAAAAATGACAGGTGGTGATCAGAATGCTTAGACTGGATTTGCATCCTATGTGGGTTTTGTTTAAATTCCAGCACATAACAGGCTGCTTTGACTTATATATATATATATAGTATGTGGGGAAAAATAACAGTACTACAATTTCATCCCGACAAGCCTGTTTCGTGGTTGCC
>JAOUQZ010000035.1:7178402-7195076 GCA_028564935.1 Neosilurus hyrtlii
AGCTGTCCAGGGTGTACCCCGCCCTCGCCCAGAGTCGGCTGAGATGGGCGTCAGCCTCCCTGCGACCCTAATTAGGATTAAGCGGTTCAGAAAATGAATGAATGAATGAATAAATTGTTCATATTCTAATCAATTCAAATTCTATACCTCCATAAACAAAGTGACCATCAGAGATAGCAGTACTATGTTCTTACAGCTTACTGCTATAAAACACGGAAGGTGAAACCTTTGCTACTTTCCGCAGGAGAAAAGATTATAATCTAACTGACTCTTGAATGACTTCCTATTCGGTATCTACGCTCACCACACTGTGGCACAACATGAGCATACTGTACAACCGGTGTGATCTACTACAGGGCTACAAGGTGAACACGTTTTAACATTCAGCCATAAAATATTTCTAAAGTGTCGTTTAACTACTTACACGCACCATCACTTTCACATCACGTTACATAAAAAAGAAAAACTTAACATGAAAATAGACCACAGGGGTCCAGACGATCCCGCAGAAAGGACCATTTCACAATATGCCAATATCGAACAAGCAGTGCAGGTTTGAAATCCTCAGCTTCAGAGCACGGCAGGTAAATGTCCGGTAACTAAAGTGCGACGGACAGACAGACGGACGGAACCCATTCCTATAGCTCCCGATGGGCGCGAATGAAAAATCCTAATGAAAACAATATGGAAGAAGAAAGTAGGCCATGAATGTTAGCTGTATATTTTGATTCTTGAACCAACACCCAGTGTGACAAATTTTGTTTAGAACATACTACACTATACTACATGGTGCAATCTAATTGGTTTGCTATCTCGGTATTATGGGAATGGTATGATCTGCTATCTCAGATTAATTGACATGAGTCTATTATCCCGAGTGGAGACTGTTTGAAGTAAAGCAGCGAATTAACACTCAGGGTTTGTCACAGTCACTGACTCTAAAACCCTAAAGCAAAATACTGGGAAGGTAAACTGTGATGGTCTAGTGTCCCATCCAGGAGGAATCAAACCCCTAGTCAACTCACGCTATAGAATCCTTGATAAGCTCCTGCTATGATGAGCCACTAGGCTCGGATGTAAAAAGCCAAACAGACTTGTCTACATACTGAAAGATTTACGCCTCAGGCTCTATTACTTATAACTACATTCAGTGATATCCACCTCACCTTCAGCAAATAATTGTTTTTTGTGCATCATTTAATGAGTAAATATCACCAATGTGTCCTAACTCGTGTGCTTGCACACTAGTACTTGATATTTGATACTTGAGTGTATAACTGCATCCATACGGCAACATACAGTACACTATCAGCACCTGAACTGTGGACTCACAACAGTCAAACTATTGAGTGTGCAACACTGCACACTTCCTCACACCATTAGTAACCACCATATTGGCTACATAACATAAGGGGAGCAACCACCAACTTATTTTCAGCCAGGGCATGGCACTGTGTGGTGATGATGCAATTTCTGGCGGTGAAGTAATTTCCACATTGTGTGAAGTTATTAGTATTTGATATGAGACAGCACTACCGTATCCCAATTCATAGTACATTCATGTACATAGTGCACATTGTGTATTACATGTAAGTAGGTGAGTTGTGACACACCATATGAACATGTAACATATAAACAGTTACCTATCTGTTCTCACAGGTCTCGTACTCTTACTTCTGTACCATTATTTAGTTATGTGTGTGTGTGTGTGTGTGTGTGTGTGTGTGTGTGTGTATATACCTGATAGATCATTAGGTGAAGGATAGTAGTGACGGTAGTCTTGTATGAGCGGTGGAGGAGGAGGGATGTAGTTGGTCTCAACTTGTGGCATGCTGGGAGTCCGACTTAACGGAGACGCCTGAGTACACAGATTCAACACTCTACACACACACACACACACACACACAACACACACACACACAATAAATTTTTTATATTGACACTTTTCCCAGTTTTACTAAAATGCATTTGGATTCAAACTACTTTTATCACTACGAGTGATCACTACAAATTTATTAAACACAAATATCACAACTCAAGTAGCTATTTTTCAAAAACACATAATTTTTTTGCATGTTTCATCAAAAAGCGATAAAAACGTACTACTGCGTGTCTACATTGAAGCTCTGAATGTTCACTTGCTGCAGTTTGGTGTTTACTACGCTTTGTGCATGTGCGACATTCAAGGTAGTAGTTTGTGTTTCTATCTTTGCAAACACCACAATCCTGTTTACGTCTGCTCAGTATTCACCGTGTTAAAGCATTTTTTTTGCAGTTCTTTCACTGGACATTGATTATATCATGGATCATGAATTTGCAAGGACTGAATTTATTAAGAAGGTGAGGCAAGCTTTGTTTGGGACCATTTTCCTTTTAAAAAGACAGTTTACAAGGAAGTGAAGGAAAGAGGTAAGTATTCAACCTATCCGGATTTCAGATTACAAATAACTCACTTGAGGCGGCTCAAGAATTTGCTCAGCCTGACCACCGATAACTTGAGTGAGCTGTACACTGCCCATTTTAATTCCTAATTTAAAATATTAAACTTGAAATAAAAAAAAAATTACTCCAGAAAGCACATCATTGAAGGTTTTCATGGCAAAATGATACACTGGAATCTTCACTATTTTAAATAGAAATAATGTTATATTTGGTTTATTGTACTCTTATAAAAGGAAACAGTAAATAAATTGGACTAAATTCAAGATATTTTCACTTTTTTGCAGTGTAACTAGAACTAGTTTAATAGTAGTTGATATCGAGCTTCACCATGGTCACATGGTTAAAAAAACAAAATGGCCAACCCTCTGGCTATTAATCACAGAACAAGTGCACTAAGAGACATGACTCAAATAGGTATTTAAACTCACCCCTTGTTCATCTGTGGTGATACCGGAGAGAGAGAGGGGCAAGATCTCTTTACTGGTGGCTCTTCCTCCTCCTCCTCCTCAGATGAGCTGTCCAGAGTTAGATCGATCACCTCCACTTTCTTACTGCCGCTACCGTTTGTGTGGGAGCTGGATTTCTGATCAGGCGCTGATGGTTGACACCCGCCTGCCGAAGGTGATATGCAAAATAAACACTGAGTACAAGGACATACAATACCCACAATAATAAAAATACAGTAAGAAGCAAAGAAAATGAGGAAAAAGAGAATCAGTCAGTTATTTCAGAAGTTCTTTTATACGTTCGAGTCCATACTGGTCTTTAATGAAAGTGATATTCAATGAAAATATTCTTGTGCTTCTTTGGATGACCAACAGATTTCATATTTCCTGACAGGCAATTCATAACTTTAGACAGTCTTAACTGTAATAAAAGGCAAATTTTTAATTAATTACAGCACAGCAGAGAATTGTATATTCCCGAATCACATTTACTTTTAACATCCCAAACCACAGTGAACTTCAGAAGAGTGCCAGATAATTTAGAAAAATGAATTGACAAAAGATAATCTAATTCAATTCTATAAAAAAAAGTACAATGAGTCTTTGGTCAGCTAAATCAGCAGAGAGCTACCTCTGGCGAGCACATGGTGGGCTGTGCGGCCACCCAAAGAAATGCCACCCCACACCATTACTGACCCACTGCCAAACCGGTCATGCTGGAGGATGTTGCAGGCAGCAGAACATTCTCCATGGCGTCTCCAGACTCTGTCACATGTGCTCAGTGCGAACCTGCTTTTATCTGTGAAGAGCACAGGGCATCAGTGGCGAATTTTCCAATCTTGGTGTTCCCAAACGTTCAGCACGGTGTTGGGCTGTAAGCACAACCCCCACCTGTGGATGTCGGGCCCTCATATCACCTTCATGGAGTCTGTTTCTGACCGTTTGAGCAGACACATGCACATTTGTGGCCTGCTGGAGGTCATTTTGCAGGGCTCTGGCAGTGTTCCTCCTGTTCCTCCTTTCACAAAGGCGGAGGTAGCGGTCCTGCTGCTGGGTTGTTGCCCTCCCAGGGTCTCCTCCACGTCTCCTGATATACTGGTCTGTCTCCTGGTAGTGCTTCCATGCTCTGGACACTACGCTGACATACACAGCAAACCTTTTTACCACAGCTCGCATTGATGTGCCTTCCTGGATGAGCTGCACAACCTGAGCCACTTGTGTGGGTTGTAGACTCCGTCTCATGCTACCACTAGAGTGAAAGCACCACCAGCATTCAAAAGTGACCAAAACATCAGCCAGAAAGCATCGGAACTGAGAAGTTGTCTGTGGTCACCACCTGCAGAACCACTCCTTTATTGGGGTGTCCTGCTAATTGCCTATAATTTCCACCTGTTGTCTATTCCATTTGCACAACAGCATGTGAAATTGATTGTCAATCAGTGGACAGTTTGATTTCACAGAAGTGTGACTGACTTGGAGTTACAAGGTGTTGCTTAAGTGTTCCCTTTATTTTTTTGAGCAGTGTACATCACACACATGCTGGAGACTTAGATTTAGTAAATTTACTATTTATTGGTATGTGTTTGAGCAACATAAACACTTTGGTCTTGTTCCATACACTACTGACAGCATTTCCTCCAAATTCCACATATAAATATCATCACTTTGACCATTCAACTGCAGAAATTCTTGGTGACCTCATGCCACTCCTGGTGAAAGAAATGAACCAGCTCAGCTTCTATCAATCTTCCTTTTGATTACATTCCAGAGGTTTTCAATGGGGTTCAGTTCTGGAGATTGGACTGGCCAGGTCCTACACCCACACATTAATTGACCTGGCTATATAGCACACAGCACTATCCTGCAGGAAATCCAGTCCTAAGACTCAGGTAACACTGCAGGAGTAAAAGGACAAACAAGTTTTCTTCCAACATATCCTTGTGCATGGCTTGATTCTATCCTTGCTGAAACACCCCAAGAACATCACCCATCAAATTTCATTCCGTATGCGAGAGACTGTGGCTGTAGGTGCTTTAGGTTTTTGTCTAACCACTGGATGACCAGATGTTGTGAAAAGCTGTATATTTGACTGATTAGCGAAGACGACCTTACTAGCTTTGCATGACTTCAACCCTGCCTGAAGAAGTCCGTTACATACCATGCATGCATCGCACTTAACCCCAGCTGCCATTTGGCATTCTTTGAATAGGACACTAGATGTCATCCTAAAGTTGAAGAGTGACATTCTAAAGAGTTGACAATCATCCTGGTGAGTTGTTTTTGCCTCCTGTCATTCTGTAACTTTGTTACCCCCAATGTCTGCTACACGAGACTTTGTTTTTGTGAACTGCCCCCTATAAGAGTTTGAGAATGGATGCAGGCTTTATTCTTTTGCCAGTAAATTCCGTATTGAACCCTTAGTTTTCTTACTGAAAACTTATTTTTAACTCTTTTGGAATAGCGAATAGATATTTTTGTATTCTTATTAAATTTATGGTACTACTAGCACTGTTTTTGCCATTCCATACTGGTGCTATTGCAAAAGAATAGTGATGACCACAGCAGTGACATTTATTCTTTTCCTTGTTAAATAAAATAAGATTTATGCAATGTCCTACTCAGTACCTCATCGAGTAATAAAAGACTGGCTTCCATGTATATATATATATAAGTGCATAATAATTTATATCATTAATATTTAACAAGACTGCAGTGAAAGCAGCGAGGCACTCGGCAAGTTTTATGGAAAAGCCTTCTCGGTGCAACTGTTGGAGAATATGCAGAGTATATGAAACTGCGAAGAATACTGTTTAATAACAACAAATATATACTGTTTACTGAATACTGTTTAATAAAATAAATTTTATTTCTTGAACATATTTCTTGTCAATGCATTTTATGTGTGAAGAATTAGGAAAATAAAATATGTCTATTAGCAGGTGTGAACATTTGTCTGGTAGAATAAACATCCAGCTCCTTAACAGGAACTCTGCTACACTCAGCTATTAGACAGATGCACAGAGCTGGCAGTTTAGTATATATCCAAGAAAATGTGAGAGAATCGGTGGGATGCTTTGAAAAAAAAACCTAAAAAAACAATTAAAAAAGAAAAACCTTCTAAAGCACAATGTGCACTTCCAAATTCACCCACATGCAGAAAATAAATGAATGCCGCTTCTAAAGTTCACGTCATCATATAATAAAATGGAGACTAAAAAATAGAAGACGTGATGCTGGACACAATCCAAGCCCTGAGCTACTCAGTTCATGTTCTGAGATTTTTAATTTTCTCTTCCACTCAATAACTAAGAACCTTAAGTGCTGGACTTTTACTGCCGGTACAGTTGAGAAATCATGCGGAAACTATCAAAACTGAATCGGGAGGAAAAATATAAGCAATTCATCATTAATTATAATCTATTATCAAACTTCATTCTCTTTTCTCTCTGAAAACTCAACAACGTTGTCTTATTTATGGTTACACAATAATTTTATAATACATGTGTCAGAAACAGAAATTACCGTCTAAACCGTTGTATGAAGCAGACACCTCCTGCACCTCTTTTTTCGACCTCATGGGGGCCCAACTGCCATCTTCCTTGAACTGAATCTCATCGCAGTCCACACAGCTGTTGAGGATCTCCATAAACAACCTAAACACGGATTTAAGAGAGGGTATAAAGAGCTGCAATTTCTTCCACTCCTGCTTTATGACTTTTTTTTTACACTTTATTATACACTACTGATGCTCCTGATATGTCAGTAACACTGCTGGACTATGCTGATAAACTGGGTGAAACATTTTACACAGGATATGACAAATCATAAAAAGTAGAGGTTAAATCTCGTCATGATTGATTATTTATAGTCATGTCTTTGTTCTTGGAAATGATGAAACAAGTAAGCATCATGCCAGTAAATACCGAGACAGCTTTAAATGAAGGGTTTGTAAGTATACTGGTATGAGAAGCCTTGTTGTGCAGTGGTGATAATTAATGTTTGGATGTGCAGGTGTGGTAAGTAGACGAACCCGTCGATGATCAGGTGTTCATATGGTGCTTTCTTGTCACAGACGGGGCACACCCAGGTGGGCTTCTTCTCGTTCATTTGGATGTAGAGTGTGGCGTCGAAGCACTGCAGGTGGGTACATGTCAGTGATCTGCACGGGATCATTAGCCGCATCTTCCCCAGCTACACGCACAGACATGGAGGCAAAACACACATCCCGCATGGGAAAAGATAAACATGTGCATGTATACGCACACCCGCACACACAGGACAAGCAAAGAAGGGAAACATCAGCTCCACAAAACTCGCACACACACCCCTATCGGAAAGCATTTCTGACAAGATGAAGATAAATGTGAGATGTTGCGCCTGAATGAAACCTCGTTCACGGATCTCAGTTGCACACATTTTCAAACAGCATGTGATTCTGAAGTAAAAGTCAGACCAGGCTTTTCAAAACCAAAGTGTGAATTTTAAAGCCGCAGGCCTGATAAAGTTCTGGGCTGTAATGCTGCAAGCTTGGACTTGTAAAGTACTTATTAGAAGGGTGTGTAATGCAGTGTTTATGAGTGTGTGTGTGTGAGAGCACTTACCGGGCATAATAACGACACTCTCAAACTGGTAGTGGCAATTTCACTGTCAGGATCTGCTGTTAACTTTTCTTTGACTGCAGAATAACAACAATAAGAATTAAAATGTTTATGAGAGTGTGTATATTATATATATATATATATATATATATATATATATATATATATATATATATATACGTACAAACATAGCAAAAACCCTCAAATGAGATGAAATTCTATTCAGTTTGATTTAGGTGGTGTTTTTAACAGTAAACCTTGTCAAAAAATTCTCTAGGAATACTAATGGAGACATAAGGCCTTAACGAGCTACCAGAGGAAATCGCGGCAATGGGACAATTTCTTGAAATGACGTATGGAAGAAAAATATTAAGACTTAAAAAACCCTCGCCCAGTGGATAGAGACAAGTCAATGCTTTTAAATATTTAAAAACTATAATAAAAACATTTTAATATTAAATGAAGTCATTTTGAGCATTAATACTTCAAGCAATCAAAAAACACTGCATGATGAGTTATGGTTATGAGGTGTGTGCCTAGAGGTTACGAGTGCTTTTTCATCATCTTGGCATGTGATCCCTTTTGCCACTAGCCTGACAGTTTCTTCTTCCAGAATCAGAGCTGTAGTGTTCAGCGTAGTCTCATCAGTATTAACATAACATTCCTCAGTGCTAACAAACTACTGTGATGTATTTTTAACCCGCTGTTACGCGGTGAATGTAGAAATCATTTGGATTCGAAGCTGCTGAAAAAGATTTCCTTCATGCCTGTACAAACTGAGAGGCTCCAGCGGTTTATCTCAGTATGAGTTCATGCTTTTTTTAGGGGTTAAACGAGGTCAAATTTTGGTTTGATTACGCTTTAATTATAGCTGCAAGGCATAAAATCCAAAGCAGGACAACCCAACCCCCTCACTACCTCCTCTCTCTCTCTCTCTCTCTCTCTCATTCTATCCATCTCACCCTCTCTTCCCCTTTCCATCCCCCATCTTCCTTTCCCTCCCTCTCTGTCTCCTACTATCTCTTTCTCCCTCACACCCCCATCTCTCTTTCTCTCCATCTACCCCCATCATCTGTATGCATCTGACTTAATGTGTATCCAGTTAAACTTTCTGGAATTTAACGATCTGGCTCGTGGGGATGCTGTGAACTTAGGTTTTAATGTGGAACATAATGGCGTGCGTTGTCTGTAAAGTAGTACAGTATACTGAAGTCTTGCTTTAACACTATTGTGAATAAAGCCCTAATATTTTGGGTCAGGCATGTTTGTGCGTGAAAGTATAATGATTTCATAGATCCAACTCAATACTGAAGGAAAAAAAAAGAAAGAAAATGTCCATGCCTGGTAGGCAACAGTTTAAAAGAAAGCTCCAGTGGATTCTTCTCCCATGATCTCCTCCTGAAGTGTACGTGCGATTACCATAGAAAAGAATTTCGACATGTCTGCCTCTGTACCATCTGTTTCAATGTTATTCTTTGTGCTCATCAGTACAATGGATACAAGGACTGTAAGTACAGATTCAGAAAGAAAAAAAAGGGGGGGTGGAAGGATGGATGTCAGCAGTTTCCCCAACAACAAACCAACAACATGTCAATATCCTAAAGTGTATCAACAATCAGATGAGAGTTTGAGCCAGACTGGGGGAATCATAGTAGAGAATATACTTCTAGCCTCAGCCTCAACAGCTGAAGCTTGCAAACACATCATTTATCAGAGTCTCATGGCAGCATAGTAATAAATTACATGAGCATGCTACTGTATTTTGTACAACTACCCAAAGCCCAGGTGCTATTAGTCCAGGACTTACAATCTGCTGCACCAATTACAGAAACATTCTTTCAGCACTAACAAGGCAGCTCGCATAGTTTATAGGCTGCTATGTAGCCATGTGAGCATTTCACTGCCCGAATAAAAATATCATATCTGCTCAGAGACTATATAATAAGGTTAGATGTTGGAGAGTTTACGTCAAATATGTCAGATCAAAATTTAGATCACAGTGCCGTTAGATTCTTGAATACACAAAGTGCTGACCAAACAGGAATCGTTCGCCAAATGCTGAGATAGTCGCCAGCCTCCCCGTGACCCTAATTAGGATTATGCGGTTCAGAAAATGAATGAATGAATGAATAAATATACTAAAACTCCTTAACTTCACAGCTCTTATGCACCTACTCGCTGGTGATCAGGATTTAAAGAGTACCAGTATTGGTCATCCTTACAGCTTTATTTGTGTGTATGTAATTCATTTAAGCATATAGACACTTATTTTAACATAAATGACCATAAAAAGCACAAAACTGGGTGACTTTATCTCGTGGATTATTAGTGGTGTAATAAACTACGGGCATTTGCATCTTAACAATTGGTTTTCCTTGGAAATAACGTCAACGCCTTGGGTGGGACAATAGGTTCAAAGTGGCTTATGCAGCTCACATTTTGCCAATCCTGCTGGGGTTTTTTGGCATCACGCCCAGGCTGGAACACCTGATCAGAAAGGGAACGGGTCTCTAAGCATGCCTAGAATCGTAACACTCATGCGCACTTTAAAAGTGGGCATAGACTGATGTTTTCAGAAGGAACTGCTGATGTTATGCATGACTGTTTTAAAAAACTAGTAACATTAATTCACCACAAGTACCCTTTAAAAAAAGTAAGAAATGAAGCATAAAAATTTAATTTTCCTGTACTTTTCACTTTGCTAATGTTCCTGTGTAGTATATACTAAAACAATTATCCTGAGACGGCAAACCAATCACATTGCGCCCTTCATGTGTAATGTAACCAATTTCTTGTAGTATTACAGTGCTGCTGATAGTACAGCTGCAAATCACAGTTGTATATTAATAGGCTTGTTTTATCGTATGTTATTGTCTCTATGGTAACGCACAAAGATGTGTACTGTAGATTTTCTGCAAAAGGCATTAGTTAAGTTATACTTAACCAAAACAAATGTATGAAAAAAGACAGTATGTTGTGTTTGGACCTTCTAAAGGAGTGCTGATTCTCATCCCAGTCGCTTCACACTCAGCTGCGAATCACTCCAGAGAAAGCTGGAGGTCTCGGCTTGATGAAGCCAATAGGACAACACTGCACCTAAAAATTCTATCCATAAAAATTATGAACAGAACCAGTGACAAAGGGCAGTTCTGGAAATGAATTCAATATGTTGTTACCAATGCGGACCAAGCTCTGGCTCCGACAGTACAGAAACTGAACAACCCGTAGCAACGGGTCCGGTATTCCATATTCCCGGAGCACACCCCACAAGATAGCCAGAAGGACACGGTTGAAAGCCTTCTCCAAGTCCACAGAGCACATGTGGACAGGTTGGCCAAACTCCCATGCCCCCTCCAGGATCCTGCAGAGTGTGTAGAGCTGGTCAAGAGTGCTGCGGCCGGGACGAAAACTACATTGTTCCTCGTGAAAATTTGGAACACACCCTCCGGTCCCCTTTTTTAAAAAGGGGTACTACCACCCTGGTTTGCCGGTCCAGAGGCACGGCCCCCGATGACCATGTGATGTTGTAGAGATGTGTCAACCAAGAGAGTCCTACAACATCCAGAGCCTTGAGGTATTCAGGGCGGATCTCGTCCACCGAGGAGCTTTTTAACTACCCTATTCATTAATTTAAGTGTGATAAATACAAATAACAGACTCTGGCAATGTGGAATTGATCTTTTCTTGAATATAAATCTTTTCTTGAAAGTTCAACTAAGAACAACTTCTTGTTCATATTTACAAATACAGAATAACTATGTTTTTGGACACTTGAATTCCCACATAAATTCATTCATGGTATTTGGGGTATAACATATACTCACGAGTAAAAAAAAGCCGACCTACCGATGCTATTTTTTTAGCCTGTTAGGTGAAACACAGCTTTCCAGGATCTAACACAGAGCCTAACAGGATCTAACCTGTTTAACAGACATCCTCAAGAGCAAACTGTTGAAAAGTACGACATGCCATTCATTTATAACATTTGGGACATGTGCCTGTATCCCATACAGTGGGCTTAGTTTGCTCCTTAAACATGTACACAGTGAGCATTATAGAGTTTTCATTTATAAATCTTTTTTATATAAGCAACAATAGAAAAGAAACCTTCTTCTGGTAGAAGTACTTGACAGAAGAAGGCGAGTACAGTACTGTTTTAAAATGCCAACCAGTAGTCATCATGTCTGTACTGCTGTATATTCTAAATTACAACAAATTTTTTCTTACCACAACTGATATTATTTAAGGACAATTTATTACTTTTTATTGGACATAAGCCAACATAATCATTTGTCTTGCAACAACGGACAAGGAAGCTCTTTTCACAATCGTACACTAGTTCTGGAAGCAGTGTATAATGTTACAGCATGGCTATGAACATCGCACCCTGGCGGTGTCACCATACACAGACCTACTATCTACGTGAGGTTTTGTTTGGCCACTTCTTTCAATCCGATTAAATTCTCAATCGTAATAAGAAATTTTATTCTGATCTACACTACCAGTTCAAAGTTTGGACACACTATTTCAGTTAGAGTGAGTAGGGGTGTCCAGGCTTTTGACTGATACTGTATGTTATAGCAGGTGTTGTGAACAACTGTTCCCTCATCAGGCTCCTTCTAATGAAGTTAAGCTGCAACCCACTGTACCCATAACTCTCAAAAGCTTTCTGCAGTCATAGATGTGATGAGAGACTCATTCAACTTGGAACTTGGTCAATATCTAACTAGCCTAACATTTTCCCACTAATTTAAACCCAGTAAATACAAATTAAATACTACACGAACACATATAAAATAATATACATTCACAAATAACAGTTTCCAAGTACTGTATATGTTACCATAAAGAAATGATTACAGCCTGATTCTGAATATTTTAGGGTTATTAGAGTAAATGTAAATACTCATATTAGACATAAATTAACATAACAGCATGTAAGGTGCTCTGATGTGAGCATCACGGCCGGATAGCCTGTTTATATGCACTGACTGTTTGACTCAGAAACACTTTAGCCATGGTGCAGCAGTGCCCAGTAATTAGGGGCCACAGTGCAGCAAAGTTTATTGATTTTTCTGTTCAAAGACACTAGATTACATCTTCCAGTTCACTTCTCACTTTAAAGCTGGAAAAACATCAAACTATGCGCGATGCCCAGGAGCTAAATTTGGGCGTTACTGCTCTAAGGATGCACTTCCACATGGTGTTATTTTCTGGCAGAAAATCCACTGGCACAGCGCTGGGGAGGGCTTCATCTCAGCATTTCATCAAAAAATAAATAAATAAATAAATAAAACAGTGCTCCGGGTTTTGTTTCTATGACAACAATTTATCAAAAACATATCACTACTGTAACGCTGTATGACTGGTTGGCAAAAACGGACGATGCTGGCGCCTTTCTGAAAAGTTCAGAAATGTTTAACTTGGAGTGATTCGGATTCACGTTGAATAAAGGCTGAGGTTCCTTACTGAGTGCTCTGGAGTGGTCTGGGTTTCTGATGCCTTTAGCACGGAGTCTCTGTAACAGCGATGTAGATGACTGCTGCTTCACCAGATACACAGCCATGGAGTAACTCTGAAACACACAGCATTGGTAATATATCACCATGTCACCACAGTAGTAATTAGGATGGATAAATCAGTCAATAATCTTCAAACATGAAAAATTAAGCCAGCTGAAGGACTGAACTGAAACTAGACTGTAGCTGGACTGAAACAATAAACTCATCGCATCAACATCCAGGGAGGCTCTGTAACTATTATTAGGTATCTCGTAACTAGCAAGGCCATAATCACAATCCACAACTCAAAAATGCTTAACAGCTGTGTATATGCCTGATATTCAGCACACTGTGGCATGAACTCATTGCTTTAACATCATACACTGCACGACAGATCAGAGCGGATTATTTTGGCCACAGCTTGTTTCTAACTTTGCACTGAAGATGCAAAAAAAAAAAAAAAAAAGGCATTATTTCACTCTAAAGGAATTTCACATGCATGTTCGAACACATACTGCAATCAACATCGCCGATAAGGCTATCTTCTCTAAAATCACACTGTCATGCCTTGAGCTCGAGCAGCTTAATAAAGAAGCATGCCATACGGCGGTATAAAATTCAGACAGCGAATCTGAAAATCACGGAGCGCTACCAATCGAGACGACTTTCTCAATTTCCTTTGCATTTATTGATACTCAACCTAATGGTGAATTCATTATGATTAAAACTGGTCTTTTTGTGACTTGAAGAGAACAATGTCTAAGTCTGGATGCTGGCTGAAGTAATATATGATAAAACTCTTCATCACATCAACAACAAATTTATCCAACTGTAAGCTTCTCAAAAGCCCACTGTATTGGAAATGAAAATTTGATGCAATCCAAAGGCAATACACCACACTTAAGAAATCTCTGATTGTGATTGTGGATGGCTTATATGCCCATCTGTATTCATCACAGTGCTGATGGGGTGTTATGCATCATGACGCTGATTGACTGATACGCATCATGATGCCGATTGACTGATACGCACCATGATGTTGATTGACTGATATGCATCATGACGCTGATTGACTGATATGCATCATGATGCCGATTGACTGATACGCACCATGATGTTGATTGACTGATATGCATCATGACGCTGATTGACTGATATGCATCATGACGCTGATTGGCTGTTGTCACAATGTACAACTGAGAAGTTGTGCTCTGTGGCAGAAACTTGACATAAAATAATAAATACTATGTGTCTATCTATCTATTTATTTATTAGGCAACCAACAATCATCAGCAACCAATTAGAGTTATTACATAGTGTATTTTTGGTAATGCTTCTACTGACTTCTCCATGGAACATGGCTTAAACATTTAAAACAAGAGAATAATAATTTAACTATGAATGGAAAAGAGCAAAAAAAAAAAGCACCGCCCACAAAAATCTCAATGGGACCTCAGCTTTTAGGCAGTGCCTAAATCTGTATACTAATATAATACTAATGTAATATTTCACACAGCATTTTTTTTTTAAATCCATTGTCGGGACAAATTTCAATCCTAGACCCACATGGTATGTTTAGTAACTGCTTGCACATCCTTTGTATTGGACAACTTCCTTCCTGAAGCCACAGACATCATCCAGCTGAGCTACAGCTATTTTGGCTCTCCTTTCTCTTTGCAGTTATAATGAAGTGCATTTTTACATAGTGGTCATTTAAATGTTATCTTTTTTATATTTTATTTATTTATTTTACATGGCAACTAAGCAAGATTACTTGCAGTTTTTTTAAGCCAGTGATTCTTGGTTTCACTCTAAAGCAATTTGGTGTTTGGTGTTGAAACCAGCTTTTTATTTATTTATTTATTTAAGCTGCTGAAAATAGAAATAAAATAAATGAAATATCTCCTCATTTTAAGAAATACCACCTCACCTTGGACATCTCAAATCAACTTACCTATCATTTGCGCTCTCATGAAAACCTATAGCTGTTAATCCGGTCTCTTTCAGTGAGTGAAATACAGTGCCACACGCAGCTTTAAATCCAGTCACTGTTTCAATTAATCAAATGCACTAGAGTACAGCGCCAAATCAACAAGAGCCTGTGGCACGGCTATATTATCTAAATGCAAAATAGGAATAGGGCAATATTGCAACAGTCTGTGTTAAGGATCTAAAGAAAGCAACAAACTAAAAGAAATTCAAAATACTTAAAGATTCAAGGAACATGACAGCTATAAGACAGACGCCTGCAAGACATCTGCCATAATCAGTGTCTCTATAGAGCAGTGCACAGTCTGCAACATGCTGTTTTCACATATGAACTCCAGACACTGTGCGTAGAATACAGGCCAGACGTGGTCGGGAGTTGCTCGGTCACACATGCGACACACACTTGAGATATTGTATTTGGTTTAGTTGAGGGGCGGAGCCTTGGGAGAGCATGCGGTAGAGGTCAATGGTTCGGTTCAGTTTATTAAAAAAATAATGCATCTCTTGGTTTTCTGGTCTGTCCATCTCATTTACTCCACCTATCTCTCTCGCACACACAAGTTTATAGTTTCAACTGTGTGCATTTTTGTACTCTGCCTTTTTTTGGGAGTAGTACTTAAGGCTAAGACTGTGCGCAAAGTGAGTGAGTGAGTGAGTGTGTGTGTGTGTGTGTGTGTGTGTTTGTGTGTACTTGTGTGTGAGAGTGAGACATAGAATGTTAATGCCTTTGATAGTGTTACTTGTTTTGCTGCTTTTCACAATCCAGAACAGTTTTTGGAATGGATGTTTGGTTTATTTATTAGCCCAGATCCAAACGATATTTTATTAGACTAAGACAGAATGCACTCCACCATGTGATCAGTGTGTTATTCTTGTTGAGAAAAGAAGAAAAAAACTCAGTTGTTTTCGATATACAGCTGAAACTATTGGTTCTCACAATGGCTTGTTAATTACTGCATATTCTTTGTAATGAGTTGGCTTCAGTAAACACCAATGTTGAATAAAAAAGGATTTAATACCAGTGAAACTTACTGCATGGACAGACCTGACTTGACATGAAATCTTGGACTAAGTAGTTTCAAATCAAGAAATAGGTTTAATATTCTTAGATCTCGAGTAATCTTGCAAACTTCTCCTAGGAAATGCCATCATTTTGGTTATATTCAAGACATTTTAACTTGCTAAAAAGCCATTTTTGCAGTGAACCCATAACTCAATCACTCGCTGGGAAAATACCTGCGTTATTCTCACTCAGACATTACACAGACTTTATACTGGAGAGGTGGCAGAGTAAAGTCCATGTAATGTCTGGAGCGTGTGATTCAGAGATATGAGGTCATACATTCAGCCCTTACAGACAATGTGTAGAAAAGATGTTACTTAAATGCAAACAAGAAACAGAATCTTCAGTGTCTGTACAGAACAAAGTCTCTCTCCAGAAGTGTCTTTACATAGGTGTCAAGCTAAGGTGCCTCTCCAGTAGTGTCTCTCTATAGAAGTGTCTCTACAGAAGTGTCTCTCTATAGTGCATCGCTACAGGAGTGTCTCTCTATAGTGTCTCTCTACAGAAGTGTCTCTACAGGAGTGTCTCTCTATAGTGCATCTCTACAGGAGTGCCTCTCTATAGTGCATCTCTACAGGAGTGCCTCTCTATAGTGCATCTCTACAGGAGTGCCTCTCTATAGTGCATCTCTACAG
>JAOUQZ010000035.1:7208198-7225583 GCA_028564935.1 Neosilurus hyrtlii
GAGAGACAGTGTGAGTGTGTGTGTGTGTGTGTGTGTGTGTCAGAGACAGTGATAGAGAGAGTGTGTGTGTGTGCATACAAGAGAGACAGTAAGAGAGACTGTTGTGTGTGTGTAAGTGAGACACTAATGTGTGTGTGAGTGTATGAGAGAGAGAGAGAGAGAGAGAGAGAGAGAGCCCTTGTTGTGTGGGTCCTTTGTTTCGTGTTTTATTAACCTCCAGGAGGGAAAAGAAGGAAGGAAGGAGAAAAAGAAAAAACAAACACACTGGCTGAGAGACAGTGAAAGACAGGTGGAAAGATAGTACACAAAGGGGAAGGGGAAGAGGGAGCAAACTGGAGGGGACTGGTTAGAGAAGTGGAAATACAGTTTATAAGGGGGAAGGGAAAAGGAGAAAGAAAAGAAAAAGAAAAAGAGGCAGAAAAATGGAAAGAGCACATAAGAGGAAGGCAAGAGCAGGAAGAAAAGAACGCAAGAGAAAGAGGGTGGGAGAGAGGGGGAGAGAGAGATGGGTGTGAACAGCATGCATGGAGGAAGGTGGGGGAAGTAAATAAAAAGAAAAAGAGAGAGGGAAGAACAAATGTCTAATATTGTAATTTCATTACAGGCTATGCAGATGGTTGAGTGAGAAATGAGGCTGGAGATGACAGAGGAAGACAAATAAGGGGTGTTGAAGCAGAAGTGGGTGAGGATCATGGGGGAGAAAGAGTGAGCGAATGAAATAGAAGGTGTGGGTACGATGTGTAGATTATTCTCAATGCAAATGAACAGAAAGACATTAAAATGCTAATGTGGGAGAACGGGGCCATTTCCGCACTGCCCATCTCCTGCCAATCACACTGTATAAGTTACACGCTAACATGATGTGACCGTCTAGAACACAGCAGACAGAAGCTTCCGCAGATGAGGAACAACACGCTCCAAAACAGAAGAGAGTATGCTATACATCGTATACATATACACACACTATATTTATACCTATATAATAATAACAATATATTATTGGTTAGCATAAAGTGACAAGTTTCTAGATATGCTAAAGAAATAATATTCACATGCTACTAGAATAACAGATTAACACCCCACCAAATGATCATATCATAAAATCAAAGTCCGCAAGTTCGCATCCAGGTTGATGCCACAGCCATCTGTGACTTGGAGTCCATGGGAGCTATTTGGCCGAACTCTCATGGGAGGGTTGGATGGTATACGCTCACTTCCCTGTTACTCACAGCGATCACCAGCCAATCATGGGCGTCTGTGAGATACTGCTTTCCCTCCGAGTGTGTTAGGCCGCCCCCATATACACATGCAAAGTAGTTCCAAAAAAGGTGGTTGGCAGGACTGCATGTCACAGAGGGGGCATGTGCATGCTTATGCACCTCCTTGGTTGATGGTGGTCATGTGATAGGGAAGATACTTGATGGGTGGGAATTGGATCCTACTAAAATTAGGGGGAAAATGGGGGGAAAAGAAAGTCTTTAACTCGAGAAGATATCTAAGGATATTCTTGTCCTGGTAATTGTGAGACTGACGGAAAATCTGGTGCAGGGTTGGGATATTTTATCGGCAAACTACTGAATTTGGAGATGACGGAGATCAAACGGTTACATAGTGCACGAGTTCACGGAAATACGAATTAAAAGTAACTATGAATGAAATAAGTTTCCCATCCTCAAGTGCCAAGATCAGCCTTTTCAGTTTGCTTCAAATAAAATATTGGTACTATTGTCATTCTCTGTCTCTTACACACACACACACACACACACACACACACACACTCTTACCGAGGCTGGTAGGTTTGATGAGCTCATCGAGCACGTCGTAGAAGGGCAACCTCTGCAGTTTGACGTCTGGGTGGACAGGGTGGAGTGAGGAGGGCAGGTGGGGCAGTGCCAGCTCGTGCTTGGGTCCAAGGAGCGATATAGGCAGCAGTGGGGAGGTGGGTGACGCATGTCCATCAAACGGTAGCTGGGTGAGGCCAGTGGGCAGTGATACGGCGGGTGCATGCACCCCCTGCAGGGCCAGCTCGGCTGGCGAGAGCAGTTTAGTGGGGAAGCGGCGCCTGTACAGCTCCTTGATCTTCATGTGTATGGCAGGACTGCAGCCAGCCTTCAGCAGGTGCAGTGCTTTGGTCAGCAGCTCATGCTTTCGGCCGTGCTTATTCCGTCCAGCGTAGCCCAAAAGAACCTGCAACTCCGACACCCGTAGGCTCATTACCATTTGCTACAGGAGAGAAAAAAATGTTTTGTTTAGGATATAAACGTATAATTGAGTACTTACCTACATACCTACCCATCCACCTACCTACCTACCCATGTACCCATTTTTTGTGGAATTGCCCTCATGGGATATAAAAATATTTGTTAAGTTCCTGCACCACAGTTTTCTTGTTTCATTTCTGGGAGTTTAAAAGGAGATTTTTTAAAGAGATACTACAAACAAACATTTTTATTTTGTATGTGTGTGTATGTGTGTGAAACCAAATACATGACTATATTGTACTGTCATTGAAACTAGAACTGTGAGTAAACTCACTATAGACCCCCCACCCCGATCAATCTGTTGCATCACCTCCCCTTCAAAACATCCCAGATTATTTTACTTCATGCACATCTATTGGTGGTTCACTACAATTACGTAAAGATTCGCAGATAAACGACGGTAATACCCCCCACCCCGCCACCCCAACTTTATTTGTAGGGATATTTTCAAACAGTTAATATTTTGAAAATGTTTCGAAACATCACCTACTGGTTAAAATCATCCTGAACGTTGCAAGGCTCCTGCTGATATAGAGCCAGTCGTGTGGTACTCCTCTATGAAAATTATAAATGCACGAAAAAATATGATAACACCCTCTAACCCCTTCCCCAGTCCATGCGAGAAAGTTTACAAAATCCTGCTCATTATCAACCATATGCCGATCCAGACTCTTAATTTATACTTGCCCCACCCTACAGCTCTATTCCCAGCCCACCCGCCCCAAATTATGCATTGGGTGGAGTTAGGCTCAGAGCTAGAGGTAAACTTACATTAGTAATTCATGAGATTAGTCTGTGAGGATTTCTGAGATTAGAAAAGTAAGAACAGTTTCATAGCAACAACAAACTCTCGCTGGAGACAACTGATGTTATTAGAGCAAATGGGTACGCCTTGTGCCTTTTCAAAAATATTTATGTGGCTATTTGGTTCAGATTCAGAATATTAAAAGCTCAAATTGGGGGTGGGGGGTGGGTCCTGTCTTAAACTGTATCTAGCAGAGAACATACACACATGCTGCAGAATATCACCATTACACTTCTGTAGTATGACTTACCCAGATTGTTTACCCATTAAACACAGATCACACACCCCCTCCACCCAAAACAAACACACACACACACACACACACACACACACACACACAGAAATGCATCTCACAAAACACATACATCCCTATATACAAACAACCACTATAGATGAAACATAAACAAAAAAAAAAATCCACAAAATATAAGCCCATCCTAAATCTAACACACACACACACACACACACACACACACACACACAACCAGAGGAATGCAATCACTGCAATCTTGTGAGCTGGACAATGAAATATGCATGAAGAGAACATACGACTGCAGAACACACACACACACACACAGACTCAAGGAAGCATCGTTTTATATCCTAGGCTTAAAAAGAATAAAAAGAGGAACGGGTTTGCATGCACTTTATCTTCTCAAATAACACTCACACCTGGAAAACATTAGATGACTATTATTACTCGTTTACAGGCCTATCATCCGCACGCACGCACACACACACACACACACACACACACACACACACACACACACACACACACAGCTCTGTGTGTGGTCACTTGTTTGACTTAAGCTCATCTGTGTTTAAAGCTAGGCTGCATAGGCTTCTGTCTCATTTTTGTTTGGGCAAAAATGGTGAACGCAAGACAGAGATAACACACTAAAGTTTTCCCGAACTGAAATATATTTCACGTTTTCATGCTCCTCAACTACAGGTTGTAGTACTTCAGAGGATGTTTAGTGCTATAAGTGAAATCAGAGTACACTGCATTCAAAGATTTCATTCTCTCTGTGGTGCAGGAGAACAACGGACACTTCTATATCCAATAACTGATTACAACCGGAACTGATCAGACTCACATCCATTTCAGCTAAGCAGGTAACTAGACAGGTAAAAACAGCCGTTCTATAGAACCTCGTAACACCTCAGCCAGGATGCCTCTAGCGCACAGAGGACAAAAGCTATCCTCCATACCAACAGTTTCAGACAATCAACATTTTACTTTTAGCCACCAATTAGCAATGGCCCGGACAAACTGTATAGGTTCAAGGTCACTGTGCCAAGGTCCAAGGTCACATATGCAAATTAGCTACCCCACCCATAGGTTTAGGTCATAGGGAGTGCCTATGCAAAATTTCAGAAAGCTACCATGCATATGAGCCAAGCAATGGCCCGGACAAACTTGTTCAAGGTCACCTAGCCAAGATCAAGGGACACATATGCAAAGGTCACATATGCAAATTAGATACCCCACACACATGTTTAGGACATAGCAATGGCTGAGCAATGGCCGGGACAAACATCGTCATGCTGTCCGCCAGCCTGGCCGCAAAGCCAACGACCATACCCCTCCAGCCAGAACGCTGAGGGGTAAACAAACTGTATATTAGGTTACAGGTCACAGAGGCAAAACTGTTTAATATTAGGTTTTCGGAAATTTATCAAAAATCTAAAAAAAAAAAAAAAAGCTGGGGCTTTCAAACTTGGTATGCGGGCTCACTACTATGAGTGCTAGGATGAGTTTTTGTGTAAGTGACCTTGACCTACTTTTCAAAGTTACAGAGACAAAACTGTGTATTAGGTTTCCGTACATTTACTTGCCGTGTGCTGAAGCTGGGGATTTCAAACTTGCTATGCTGGTTCTACATTGGCGTTAGGGCATTGAAATGGTCCTTTCGGCAGGAGCATCTGGACCCCTGTGGTCTATTCTCATTTTGTCTCAAGATCAGCAGATGTGGGGAAAAAAAACTGAGAAACATGAAGTTAATTGGTATCAGAAAGTGTGTGTGAGAAAAGTGCCGACATCAACAATGACAAGAGGAAGACCAGAGAGAGAGAGAGAGAGAGAGAGAGAGAGAGAGAGAGAGAGAGAGAGAGAGAGAATGTCTGAAAGAGAAATGAGACTGATGATGAATGTGTGAGGACAGTGTGTTATTTAACTAAAATAATGTAAAGTTGTGTTTATATCTAAAAATAAAAAATGATCTGACAGCTTTTATTCATTGTTAAAAAAGTAGCCATGTGCTGGATTATAAAACATCACGGTGCATCATATCATCCAATGCGGACCAAGCTCTGGCGCCGGCAATACAGAAACCGAACAGCCTGTAGCAACGGGTCCGGTATACCATATTCCAGGAGCACACCCCACAAGATAGCCCAAGGGACACGGCCGAAAGCCTTCCCCAAATCCTCAATGCACATGTGGACAGGTTGGGCAAACTCCCACGCCCCCTCCAGGATGCTGTAGAGTGTGTAGAGCTGGGTGCTGCGGCCGGGACTAAAACCACATTGTTCCACCTGAATCCGAGGCTCAGAAAAAGATGAAGCATCAGGATATCGAATTAAATCATTGACAGGATAATGTAATCATATGGTGGAATCAGTAAAGCGCACGGCCCTAATAGATAAAAAGATACAAAACGGACCGACAGACGACTTGATTAATCTCCCCGAAGAGAAATGAAATCATCAGCTTCCACACATTAAAATAAAAATAAAAAGTCCCAGTTCAAAAACACTCCTGATACAAGTTTTTATAATTATACAAGTTATTCCTGGGGCATATCCCAACCAGATTTTAAACAACGGAGAGCACAGCCAGAACTGATTTTTGAAATAATGCGATTTCAAGAATTCACACACAGGACTATCTAGCCGTGACACTGGACTGCACAACTGCCATGCGATTCTACTACAATTATTCCAGAGTGGTGATTCTGGGGACTGGGGATCCTAGAAAAACTTGTGCGATCAAATTTGACTTCATAGCAAAACAAACATGAAGGTGTTATGCTTTGCAATAAAAAAAAAAAAAAAAAACATAAATGGGCTGAGAAGACGGAATCCGATTGCGAAACCTGTGATCATTACCTAAACCAAAGGGGAAGGTTATAAGCTTGGTTGTGTGTGTGTGTTTGACCCACCTAACTGGAAAACTAATGGATCTCCACAATATTTTAACTCACTGTGGGTCTTGGGCAAACAAAGAATTTTGGGAGTGATCCGGATCCAGATAGGATTGAAAGGATTTTTTAACACTGTGTGATGAGGTAAAGATGCAGAAATCACCCACAATGCGCTAAGAGAAAAACATTGAGCGCAAAAAAAAAAAAAGGAACAGACCACAAGGGGGCACTATAATTCTATATACACTATAATTCTGGCACAATAACCCATGTAAAGACAAAACTGCACTGCCTTGGTAGAGGTTTACACTCTCTGGGTGCATTTCTAGTTTTAAATGTAGTAATTTTTATATATTCTTTGACCTTCCACTCACATGAAGATACCGATTTACACAAGCACACAACGCCTGGTTGGTGACGCTTCCCGATCCGTCTGCTGTCACTGACTAGCGAAGGGTTTCTGAAAATATTCCATCACTGTTCTTTTCACACTGCAGCATTTCAAGTCAGAAATATCCACATGTATGTCTGATATTTACCAGTAAAAATCAGGGAGGTGTTGTTCAAACTGTGACCTTCCGATTATATCTGTAAACCCCTCACATTACAGGAATATTTGGCTCAATTTGGCCTGGGATTATCGAGATGGACCCAGAATCAGCCCAGTTATCCTTTTGTGTGCCGCTAGCATAATCACATACATTCAAGTGCCCTGGTAGTACAGACGTACATGGAGCAGAATGTTAGAGTAAGTAATAAAGGTAAGGTTCACCCATGAGCAGTTCAGTGTCAGAAGACCTGACACAAGTAGAGCAGCCTGACAGCACTCGGCAGGAACGACCTCCTGTTAGCTCCGGTCTGCTCTACTTATCCAACATGAAGTTTGCATAAAGACAATCTAGACAAGTTTATAAAGAACATAAAACATTTCCACATCATTAAATGAGAAGACAGCACTTGTTAAAAGTTAATCTCATTCGAATATCAAGACTAATTTCTTTCCGTGTGCAAAATCTGAGGCCGAGAGCTTCTGTTTTACTGAGTTTATGAGCAGTTCATTGAAACCTGAGTCTTAGAATGATGTCATCGATGTCCAAGTTAACATGTATGAGTATAGACACATTCATGGCATTTATTGACAGATTTGTGTTGAAGATGTGAAAAGGTTTCGATTAAAATCATCACATGTGCAGTGAGACACTATATATACACCATGATTTATATATTTAAGCACAAACTCCTGAAATAAATGATGTTTGAATCCAAACTCCTCTATGTTAACTTGGGCCTTGATGAGGTCATCAAATCATCACTGAGACTCAGTTTTTAAATATCCTCCCATAAAATCTTTAAAATTGCAGCTATCAGTCTAAGATTTTCCACACAGACAGATTTTAGGATAGAGGTTTTTGTAGATTAACTTTCAACAAGTGCTGTCTTCTTTAGGTGAAATATATTTATGGTTCAGTTAAGTAGAAGATATACAGACATAAATTTTAGGCTAAAAACTTTTCTTGGCAAAAAGCTGTGTTTTGTCTTTTGTCGGTTTGCCAGAATTCAGCTACAGTCATATACTTATGAGTTTTCCTGATGACAACATATAAATATTATAGATCATACTCATCCAAAACTAATAGGCCATCTCCTGCCAAAAAAAACAAAAACAAAAACACATTGGATCAGTAGAAAAAGCATGCATTTCATCTAATCCTGCAAAAAATGGCTTGAAAAAGATTTTAGTGGAAATAAAAACAAGTACATAAAAAAAGATTTGACGTTATTAAAACGTTTTTTTTTTTGATTCATTCAATTTGCCAGTCGGCACGGTAGCGCAGTGGTTAGCATATTCACCGTAACTAGATTCAATTTCAATATATTGCTAAATAACCTGAATTAGGATTAAGCATCTTAGAAAATGAATGAATGAATATATTACTAAATAAAGCAAAATACATAAAAACACAGGAATTTTTCTTATTTTCCAAGCTGAGAAATTTTCTTTCGCATTGTACCATTGTAACAGTTATGCATTAAAATGATATCAATGCCCCAAGTTCCCACATAATCTTCACGAATCCACCAAGTTCCCTCATGAGCTTCACGAATCCACCAAGTTCCCTCATGATCTTCACGAATCCACCAAAATCATCACGAATCCACCAAGTTCCCTCATGATCTTCATGAATCCACCAAGTTCCCTAAAGATGACGAATTCACCAAGTTCCCTCAGGATCTTCACGAATCCACCAGGTTCCCTCATGATCTTCACGAATCCACCAAAATCATCACAAATTCACCAAGTTCCCTCAAGATCTTCACTATTCGATACCCCTCCACACAACAGTTTCAATTTCATTACCATTCCTTTTCACAATTCAGTACAACATGTTCGATATATTTTTTCTGCTGCTCACAGTATGTTTGTATTTCTTTGATGAAACAGGTCTTCAAATTACAATCCAAATTGCACAAGGACAGTCCATGTCCTGGAAAACAGTGTGATGATGAGGAAATATTTATAAAAAGTGATGAAATTCAAAACAAAGTGATTCAAATAAAGCTTCTTTTCCCTGATAATTATTAAAAACAGGTCATTAACACTGATTAATTATAAACATCGACTGACATCACATTCAATTCATTTCCTAAACAATCATTTTCCCACAAGTTTCAAACGAAGTTTATATTTGTTTAGCATTTAAATTTAAGACAGACTGAGATAAAATACAGACACTGAGCTAAACAATAAACCTCTGCTGGTCCTGGGTTTTGAACTAGAAATCTTTAAATCACTGGTCCAGAACAATAACCACTGCGCTACCAGCATTCCCACAATCCTACAGCCCTAATCCAGAGCTAACACGTACTTCCACTGAGCCACGTGGAGATTTAATGCAGACTGCTGTGGCATTCCTGAGATTCACACTAGGCTCTGAGTGACAGGATTAAAAAAAATAAATCTCTGCCAGCATAGATCTCAGTGATGGAAACAAGTATTTCATTAAAAACAGAAAGTGAGAATAATTAGGAAATGGTGAATTAAAACCCGTTTAATGCCTATTATTCATATACAATATGTGCTTAGCTGAGCTTCTCCATGTTGTTAATGGATGCTATACTTGACCAACCACAGTCGTTTCTGCACCCTGATTGGCTGAGAGAGACAGAAAGAGAGAGACGGGGAGAGCGAGTGAGAGAGAGAGAGAGAGAGAGAGAGATTGAGATTGTATCAGCACTCAAAGGGACCTGACCATCTGTTCTCCAGCTGCAAAGAAACTACTAACACTATCTGATTCACAGAAATAACTTCAATAAGACAAAATAAAAACTCTTAGTCTCTATTATTATTCAGCTGGCCAGCGTTTTCGTTTTACTCTCAACACGTAGTGGTCAGGATGACATCACCACACTGCCGCCTGCAACAAATGTTACGATACAGTTTGTTTAAGCAGTGTCCCTAAATTAGCCACACGTTTGCTGAAATGGGTGGGGTTGGTGGTGCAGTGGTTAGAATGCTGGGCTCATGACCAAGAGCTCATGGGCTCGAATCCCCATTAGATCCCCACCGTGTTAAGACCCTTGAGCAAGGTCTTAACCACAAGTGTGCCTCTGCCCACCCAGCAGTATAAATGAGTTCCAGTATAAAATACTGGGAAGGTAACCTGCGATAGATCATCCTCCCATCCAGGAGGTGTTGAACTCCTAGTCACTTCACGCTACAGAAACCAGGAAAAGCTCTGCCTCAGATTAGCCACTAGGCTCGGGTGTAAAAAACCAGACTTAAATTTGATGAAATGCTCTAGAATTCATGCGGTACACTCAAATTCAGTATATAATAAATAATTTAGGCCATAAAGAGGAGTGAATAATTCACAGCAGTTCCACAAAACAAGAGGAAGGAAAGCAGGAGAGGATTATGCAGAGACTGTGTGTGTGAGAGAGAGAGAATATGGCTTAATAAAAATGGACAGAAAGAGTGTACACAAGAGAGCAGATGAAAGTAGGAACAGAGAAATTAAAGAGAAGGGAAAAACCCTGTGAGAGAGAACTATAGATGGAAAGAGAACAGATAAGGGGTGAGGGTGCAGAGCAAAAATGAGAGTGCAAGAGAGAGAAAAAGGGAGAGAGAGAGAGAGAGAGTGTGTGAACAGAGGAGTGATGGAAAAGCGAGACAGTGAGCACGCGAGAGAGTGAGTGACATGTAAGGGACAGTTAGAGAAGAGAGAGAAAGGTAGCAAAAAAGGAGTGGAAAGAGGTAGAATGAGAGTGAGTGAGAGATATGAAAAAGACAACTGTATGTATGTGTGTGTGTGTGTGTGTGAGAGAGAGAGAGACATAAGGAGAGTGTAATGGATGTGTGAGGGGGAAGAGTGAAAGAGAGAGATGGATGTGGGGGAGGGACGGAGAGCAAGAGAGCACAAGAGTGTGTGTGTGTGTGTGTGAGAGAGAGAGAGAGAGAGAGAGAGAGAGAGAGAGAGGAACGAGCACCATAGTGATGGGGGAGGGGCTGAGATGTGAGCTGCTGGGCTTCCAAAACACACACACACACACACACATACAGGTAACCAATCCAGTAAAAACACACTGGTAGACATGGTGCCACAGAGCGAGAGAGCGAGAGAGAGAGACAGAGAGACAGAGAGAGACAGAGAGAGAGCGAGAAAGAGAGCGTGTGTGATAGAGAGAGAGAGAGAGAGAGAGAGAGAAAGAGAGAGGACAGAGAGAGAGAGACTGGAGAGAATGAGAGAGGGTGAGGGTGGGAGAGACTGGAGAGAATGAAAGAGGGTGAGGGTGGGAGAGACAGAGACAGAAAAAAACAGATAAGAGAGAGAGGGAGAGAGAGAAAGTGGAGAGAGGGCAAGAGAGAGGAAGAGAGAAAGATGGAGGGAGAGAGAACGAGAGAGGGGGGGGGCAGCAAAAAAAGAAGTAGTAAAAACACAGCAAGCATGACAGTCTTAAGGGTGTCTGTCTGAGATCTGAACCTGTCAGTCTTTACTCTAACACCCTCATCTGACTCCTCCTCTCTGTCTCACACACACAAGTATTGAGTGTAGGTGAAGTGATGCAGCATGGAGCCGGGGAAAGAGAAAGACTGACTGAGAGAATAATGATGAAAATGTGGAGGTAATGTAAGCTCAGCGGGGCACGATCTAAATCAGAAGACTGTGGCCAACACAAGTGACTTGTCCGTTTTAAATAAATTAATAATGAATAAAAGATTAAAACTGAGGACACAGCGTGGTAGTACGCGGCATGCTTTTTATCCATTTTAAGTCATATTTACCGATGTAGAACGCATGCAAAACAAGTTCATTCAACGTTAAATGGAGAAAGAGACTGCGTAAGTGTGCACATGCTTTTATAATGAGGCACATGACCATCAGGATGAACCAGTAACATTCAACCACGTATTCAAAGTCTCGTTAGTTCACATTTATTGTATTGTACCAGTCAATAATGAACCCCATATAAAAACCTGTCTCTCAAATTGATTGTATCTGACTGCTGAAGCCACTGGAGCTCGGAGGTCCGCGCAGAGCATAAAAAGCATTTGCAAACTCTTAACACTGAAAGGTATCAATTAGGACAGGGGTACAAAGGAATATCCAAAATATCAGATGTTCCATGAAACACCATGAAGACCATCAACAAGTGGAGACAATGGACAACCACAGTGACATTACCGGGAACAGGATGTCCTTGAAGGACAAGAAGAGGGTACTGAAAGATCTGTGGCAACATAAAGGAGCTGGAAGATTATCTAGCGAGTACGGATCACTCTGTACATGTGACAACAATCCCATATCAACTCATATTCTTCACGTCTGGTTTACAGGGTTTGATGGCTAGACAGAAGCACATTCTCATGAAAAAAATAAACCCTCGAAGTTCAACTATTCAATCATTTTCTAAGCCGCTTAATCCTAACTAGGGTCGTGGGGAGGCTGGCGCCTATCTCAGCCGACTCAGGACGAAGGCAGGATACACCCCGAACAGCTCGCCAAGCGAGGCTAACAGAGATAAAACCCTTCACACTCACTTTCACACCTAGGAGCAATTTGGAACAGCCAGTTAGCATACTGTCTACAGCCTACGTGTTTTTGGACTGTTGGAGGAAACCGGAGTACCCAGAGGAAACCCACTCACGTACAGGGACAACATACTCCACACAGAAACGCGCGAACCGGGGAATCAAACCTGGGACCGTCTTGCTGTGAGGCGGACGTGCTAACCACTGCGCCACCGTGCCTCCCAGTCCAACTAAATCCCCCTAAATCATGTAGCATATTGTGTTACAGTCTAAAGAGACCTAAGGTAGAAAAAAAAAGGGTTTTGTGCATCTCCTCAGCCTGGACTGGGGCTCTAACCAAGATAAAGGGTTTATTTAGGTAACTCTAAACACTAAACTATTTTGGCATTAAAGCTACAGCCCCTTTCAGCACGACTGCAAATCAACAAAGGAACAGCTTCAAAAGATGACCAAACATTTAAAAACAGCCTGGTCAGAACCCGGATCCGAATCGTGTGGAATTACTTTAAGAGGACTGTGCACAGGAGATACCTTCATAATGCAATAGATCTGAAGCATTGGGGTAAGAAAGAGTGGATTATAACTGCCACATCATGGCTAAGAGCTTCATTAGTACGACGGAAGGGGTGCATACATTTGTTCATCCAGGTTATCCTATGTTGTTGCTGCTGTTGGTTTAAATCCCACAATATTTCTAACCGCTCTTCATTCATTTACACTCAAAAGTGAAAAAGATCTGACATCATCTATAGTATTTTTGGTTCATTTTCCACAGCTCAAAAAAGCACTGCTATTATAACAGCGCTGTGTAGATATTTTATATCTATAAACCTGTGATTTACCCTTCAGTCGGCATCTTTATCACAGTATCTATTATAGAATATTAATCAATACCTTCCGACACTGCGGTCATACAAGCAATTATTGAATGCAGTTCTACAGGTTTGCGCTGTGTTTGATTCTAAGATGCAATGCATTGTTTACATGATAGCCGTTTGTGCTAATACTACATGTTGATATGAAATATCTCTGGTTAGTTTGGGTTGGAGCGTGGATCTCAGTAAAGTAGATAATAACGTGCATTATTTCACCATTTATAGCGGAGCTCCAAAGCCACAAGCTTGATTTTGCTGTTGCGTCCGTGCTCATGTGCCCACAAAGGCAACCCAACTCACACACACCTCCGCGGCCATGCACCTGCACTTGTTCTTGTTTAGTCAGTGGGTTTTCTTCTTGAGGAGAAACAGGTTCGTGAATACCATTGAAAAGACAGTATGTTATATTATGGCTGTTTCTTTACCGAAAATAAATGCAAACATTTTCAGAGCTCTGCTTTTAGGCAGTGCTTAAATATTTATAACAATCTGAAATTAGATAGAAAAGAAGGATAAATTTACCCAACTGAAAAATCCTGCTTGTTCTGAGCAGATGGTAGCTGGTGAGTACAAACCAGAGGTTAATCTATAGATGTAGGCACAGCCTAAAAGCGGAGCTCCCATATGATTTCCCTTATATACGAGCAGTTATATATGGGCAAGCGGAATATATGGATGGACCCCTGTTGACATTCAAAAAAAAAAAAAAGCTTATCCTTTATCAATGGGGCTCCTCGCCGCGATAACCTGTCCATGTACATGACTTTCCTTTAACTTGTACATTTACATTAAACGGTGAAGCTCGGGAACTCGGAATACTCTTCTCTCGAAACAGAATATTAAATGTAAAATAACTCGTGTTATTACCTTCCTTACTGAGATCCACACTCCAACCGAAACTAACTGAGCTTTTGGGAGAGAGAGTATGTTAAAATCTTTATTGATATAACACCAGAACCTAGAGAGGGAGTTTTTTTTATGCGTTTTATTCTGAAAACCCTGAAAATAAGTTATTAGAAAATTGCGATGCAAACCTCAGCAACTGCTCTACAAAAAATGATGAACATTACAGGGCCTGAATTTTATTCTCATTTATCATCTTATAACTGAACATCTTCTAAGAGTAAGTCCTGGAAACTACACTTGCATTTCAGCTGCACTTGACAACAGTCTGTAACTTACTGCTGAGCTTCTCGGGGTTATTCCTTAATAGTGAAAAAATGCCCGCTATTTAAGAACTGTGTGAGATTCACACCTGCAACCTGATGAGACTGACATGCTGCCTGGTCTCGGAGGTGCAGCGTGGCACAAACCCACTGTTTCGGGACGGTAGAGGGTCGGTGCTCTGGGTGACACGTGAGGTGACGTTTCTCTTCAGGAATTACAGTTTGACCTCCTTTAGTCTTCTGAAACCAAAATGAGTACACTGCTGTCCTCAAAATCCTGTCCTTTTCTGACTGGGCCAAATCTATTCTGCTGAACTGGGACAAGTGGTCAAGCAAGAAAAAAAAAAAAAGAGTCACCCAGATTCCAAAGAAAGCCTCAGCAAATCATACCAACAAGCTTTAGCCTCTCAAGCAGACCGTTCCTTTCGAACGTGATACTGTAAACACTAAATTCCTATACGGCCTGATTAACATTTGCTGCATGTAAGGTATTTTAAAACCACTATCATGCCTGGCAACCTCTTAAAGCAAGCGATTGCTAGCATAGCTGACAGGAACCCTAGCACACAAGTTCTTGTTCAGTAATCAATAAATATCATCTGGCTCACATGAACTTTGTGTGTTTGTGAGTGTGTGTTTTAGTAATCAATAAATGAACAGTAGTAGGGGTATGACAACTGGTAGCCAACCAAAACAATCAAGCCAGATGCTAGTAATAGTTACTAGGCAGCAGGGTATCGAGTTGATGAAATAAATGTGTGGTGAGGATGGACGGGATCATAAATAAGTATATTTGAAGGACGGCGCAGGTTGGACAATTGTGCATGTGTGGAGGGGAAGATGCTGGGTGCACTAGGAGAAGGATTCGGAAGATGGAGCCGACAGGCAAGAAAAAAAAAGAAGGTCAAAGAGGACGATGTGGTGAGTGAGGTCAGAGAAGACATGAAGGTGGTTGGCGTGACAGACAAAAGGAAGTAATGGAAACAGATGATCTGCTGCGGCAACCCCTAACAAGGGCAGGTGAAAGATGATGATTACGATGATGTAAGATCAATATTAATCCAAAAACCAAACAGTAGTTCAGGAACGGTCCAGCGATGCAGTGGAACACAAACACGTGCATGTAGGTCAGTTAGAACTCACTCATTTGCCAAACCGCTTAATCCTATTAGGGTCGCAGGGAGCCGGCTCTGGGAGAAGGCGGGGTACACCCTGAACAGTTCGTCAGACCATTGCAGGGCAACACACACAACAATTCACACTCACACACACACATCTAGCGACAATCAGAAACAGCCAATGAGCATAGCATGCATGTCTTTGGACTGTGGGAGGAAACTGGAGTACCCGGAGGAAACCCACACAAGCACGGGGAGAACATGCAAACTACACATAAAAACACTTCAGCCTGGGACTTGAACCCAGAACCTTCTTGATGTTAGACAGATGTACTAACCAGTATGCCACTGTGCCGCCCTCGGCCGGAACAATGCACAGTATTTACTTTATGAAATAAAAAAAAAAACAATCGACTGGTTGGTGCCCTAATTTCTACACAAGCTACATTATTTACTGTCCACATTTTTTAACCTAAATTCCCCGAGACATCAATTTGCCTGTTGACTATTGAGCAACCAGCCATATTTTTGTCATTAACGTCACGCTCATCACGCATATCTTCAAATCTACAGGACTGGCTGTTCAGCAAATCCTTCTGGTGGATGCCAGCAAGCAAAGCACAAGAGCATGAGCGTCCCTATTTTATTTATTTATTTATCTATCTAGCTATCTCTCTCTGTTTATTTATTTATTATTTCTTTTACAACTTTTGTGATTGCTTAGGGTATTTCCTTATTATCCATATTCGGTACCAGTATATTCTACCTACTTACAGAATCCTAGAAGGATTACCCGAATCATACAGCAGTAAACCAACGAGAAGCCTACAAACAGACATGACTTGGTGCAAACAGAACTTATCTGTTGCTAGGAAGATGCTAGGAAGATCATGCTGATTGGTCAAGAGCCGGATTCATTAAGTGTATGGATGTTGACTGCGAACTTTCTGTAACTGTAACGCAAAAGTAGCATTACCTGATGAGTGACATACATAGGGATATAACAATCAATTCTCATGCTATAATCATGTATTATATCAAGGGATATATGGTGTCAATGTGTGTTCCCACTGCTGGAACTGTATAGCGGTAGAAGGCTAGGTATGTCTAGGATACTTCAGAGAATGAAATCCACATCCCATGACTAATTGATGTCAAAAAGCGTGTAGCGGTGACGTTGTAATCTATATGCGTGTAATCTGGATCAGCTTCTGAAATGTAATCTCACATGATGAGGGTCAGGAGATACAATACAGGATTAAGAAACTGTAACCATGGCTCCAGATTTCCAGAGCGCCATCATCACTTTACTATAAAAACACACACATACCAACCAAGAACAAACCGTCTCCCGGCTTCCTCTTTACAGGATGCTTTTTACTGCGGCTGAAGCATGTGTGCACACAAAAACACAAAATACACATACAGGCATACACATGTGTGTGCGCGCACACACACACACACACACACACACACAATTCCCTCCCCCACTTGCACTAGCACACAGTCTTACTTTATACCCCCCCCCTCCGTGCAGCCACAAGCCCAGACTGTGCTTATTGTGCAAGCCCCACCTTCATCTCTCTCTCTCTCACACACACTTAGATTTCTCTCTCTCCTGTGCACTTACTATCTCACTTTTCTCCTGCTCACTCTCCCATTTCTGTCTGTTGTGTACTTACTTGGTACTCTCTCTCTCTCTCTCTCTCTCTCTCTCATACTCTCTCCCTGCTTTCCCTCAGATGCACTCTTTCTCCCTCTCTCTCCCCGATACCTCTCTCACACTCTTACTCACATACAGCTTTTCCTGCCTCTCTCTCTCTCTCTCTCTCTCGCCCTTCCCCCACTCTCCTGCAGCTCACTGGCTATGGATCAAAACTCACATACCTCGGTGCATTGTGTGCACTCTCTCTCTCTCTCTCTCTCTCTCTCTCTCTCTCTCTCTCTCTCTCTCACACACACACACACACACACACACAC
>JAOUQZ010000035.1:7225683-7238850 GCA_028564935.1 Neosilurus hyrtlii
ATGTATATATTTGTGTGTGTGTGTATATATATATATATAAAATGGTTTTCATTCAGGGATAGTTTGATCATGTTGATATTAACTGTGTATCAAGCGCTGGATCGATTCCACCAGTGCAACTGTGAAGGCATCTGTGAGGCACAGCTGGCATACTGAATGGTACCGTAGATTTCCCTGGTGGTAAAAATGTACATGGAACAGCAACTTCCACGTATGCATCATGCCGGTACCCATGGCGACTGTGACGTATGCAGAGCAGATGTTCATATTTCTTAGGCAAGTGCATATTTCCTCCACCTCTATTTTTGAATCAGCCTGCCTCCAAAATCTGTTGGAATGGTCCCGGAATGGACATAGTGCTCATGTATCGACAGGCTTTGTGAGACCTATAGTTTAATCTGACCAGGCCGAGGATTCTTCAGTACTTGGAAATCATCGTCTATTTCCGGCGATGGTGTATGACCGTGAATCTCGCGAGTGTGAGTGAGCGCGATATGCGCTGTGTACATGTTGTAGTGATAACAGCCCTGCTGTTCTCAAGTACAATAATCAATTACGAGATGGATGAAATGCCAATAAACATAAATCCTAATGAAGATGTTGGCTGGCGATGTGGGTGTGTTTACCTAGCCAGATCCTGATGCATCACTGGGCATGGACTACAATTATCAAAAAAACAAATCAAAAACGACCAGGGCAGACTTTGTTCACAAACAGAATTCATCAACTCTGTGTGATGATCGCTTTGATCCAGTTATGTTCGACCCTGCCAATGTTATACAGTGCGCAGTGATGCTGACAAAAAAATGGAAACTGGCAGTGTGCCGTTCCGTCCACCTCTCTCCTGGTGGAAGGCGGGGCTTAGATTACTTTAGTCAGTGAGGGGTTTTTAAGCATTCATTTATTTTTCTAGCTTAACAGCAAAAATCATTTAGTGCAACGTTTGTTAAAGGCTAAACTGTTATAGCCAGACCTAGTGTTAGCATCCATGTTAAAACTCATTCACATAATGTAAAACAAACAAACAAAAAAAAGATAACTTTTCGACATTTATTAAAAAAAAAAAAAAAACAACATGGGCTACTGGGTTTTGCTGCAAAAATAAGAAGCAAGTGCTAAAGTCAAAATCTCCAGAAATACTGTACCTAGTTCTATACAACCAAATTCCTTAAAAGGGGTTTCACGCCAGATATTAGATTTTATTTATATATCATTTCATACAGAAATATAAAAGGCATATATTTTTTAAGTTTTCTTTTCTTTGCATTGGACTAAAAATGCTGATACAGTACAAAACTCCTGTGGGAGAATGACTGCACAGTGGTTAGCATGTCCACCTCACAGCAGGAAGGGTCCTGGGTGTGTGACCTGGGTTCAAGTCTAGTTTCTGTGTGGAATGTGCAGCTTTTCCCTGTGCTTGTGTAGGTTTCCTCTGGATACTCTAGTTTCCTCCCACGGTCAAAAGACATGCACTAATTAGTTGGGCTAATTGGTTGGCTCTTGGTGTGAGGGTAAGTGTGAATGGTTGTGTGTTGGCTCTCTGATGGACTGGTGACTTGTTCAGGGTGTACCCTGATGCCACCCAAATGGGTGCCACCCAAATGAGGATGGGTTCCCTCCTGAGCCTGGTTCCTCTCAAGGTTTCTTCCTCGTGTTAACTGAGGGAGTTTTTCCTTGCCACTGTCGCCATGGGCTTGCTCATTAGGGATGTGTTGGGGGTTGTAGAGATTTTTTATATATTTTTTTAGATTCCTCCCTAATTTAATTTTACAATGTAAAGCTGCTTTGTGACAATGTCAATTGCAAAAAGCGCTATACAAATAAAACTGACTTGACTACCCCACCTTCAAGCGGGGTTGACCGAGAGCTTCCCCACAACCCTAGTAGGATTGAGCAGGTTGGCAACAAAAACAACTAATGTATCATTTTTGAATGATATTAACAAACTGTTAAAAAAGGTCTTCTACTCAGTTTCTCTTTTACAACGAAGGCGCATCATCAGCGAAGGATAAGTGTGATTTTGTGTTAGCCATCAGTGATATCTAAACTCATGGTCATAATGCCCAGCCATCACGCTAAATGAATTCTTCACAGTATTGATCCAGGGTTAATCCTGGTGTGTACGCCTCCACATGTCTCTCTAGGTGGGTTTCTTTAGCCATGTGGTTACTTTATGAGGTAAACCTGGGTTCCTTGGGGTTACATACTGTATTATTCCGTGACTGTGTATAGCGGGGGTGTCGTACAGTGTACATTTGACATCATAACAACAACAAGAAAATGAAGATGGCTGTAAGTCTGCAGTAACTGCTAGTCACTGGCTTTATTATAATGTTTTAATAGAGGCTTTTCATTTTTATGAATTGCCCAGAAGTCAGTAGTGAATACACAGAAATGAATAAACCTAATGAGTTATTACCTGCAAAAAAAAAAATTCCATAATCGGTGAGTGTATGTGCTCGGTGTTGTACAGCAGCACAGATACTTAATGAATTCTTTTACAGCGATGTAGCCTTGACAACACGCTCTTTCATTTGTCTTCACTTAAGCCTCGGCTCCTGTTTTTTTGTGAATGAAATTCTACAACGTGAGAAAGGTTAGCATTGCTACACCTAATGCAGAACTGACAGTGGAGCCAAGACTCATCAGGGAAAGTCAGATAGCCGCGTATTAGGAATAAGATGCTTAATACGCGGCTGTCTGACTTTCCCTGATGAATCTTGGCTCCATTGTACAACAAATATTATACAACAAATACTCACAACAAATATATACAAATATTACAGCACAGTATGAAATACAACACAATTCATTTTGTGTCAGAAACTACAGTTTCCAAACATTTAAATCGTGAATCGCACTGACTGTAGAAAACATCAAAACGCAGCTTTGTAGACATTAGGGCTCGACTGATTACTGGGAGCCAGTGTTAGCCATTTTGCTGACCATCAGTATCAGTGTTTTAACGATTATCAGTGCTAAGTTATTACAAAATGCACTACAGTGGCTCCGCTGCCATCATCGGACAGGCAGAGCCGTCACATCTACCGTATATCTTATCTATGAGAAGAACATTGGCACATGCCAATCAGGCAATAATAATTCAACTTAACCCTCAGCACTGGAGCCCCCCAGGGCTTTGTTCTGAGCCCCCTGCTGTACTCTCTGTATCCCTATGACTGTGTGGCCACTTCCAGCTCCACCAACATCATTAAGTTTGCAGACGACTCTGTGGTGGTGGGCAGGATCTCTAACAATGATGAGACGGCCTACCTAGAGGAGGTTGGAAACCTGGAATTATTAACTTCAGCAAGACTAAGGAGCTGATAGTGGACTTCAGCACACAGCAGGAGAGGAATTACCAGCCCCTGATCATCAACAGGACCCCAGTGGAGAGAGTGGACAGTTTCTGGTACCTAGGTGTTTACATCACGCAGGACCTGACATGGTCCAGTCATGTTAACACCCTGGTGAAGAAGGCACGGCAGCGTATCTTTCATCTCAGACGCCTGAAGGACTTTAAACTGCCCTCAAGGGTGCTAAAGACTTTCTACACCTGCACCACTGAGAGCATCCTGATACATGGGAAGTATCACAGCCTGGTTTGGGAACAGCACCAAACAGGACAGGCGAGCCCTCCAGTGGGCTGTGCGATCAGCAGAGCGTACCATCCATATCGAGCTTCCCAACCTGGACACTAAATACAGCAAGCGGTGCTGGACCAAGGTCAGGAAGATAAAAAAGGACCTCAGCCATCACAACGATGGACTCTTCTCTCTGTTGCGGTCAGGGAAACTTTTCCGTTCCTTGAAAGCAAACACTGAGCGAATGAGGAGCTTCTTCCCGCAGGCCTTTTGGGCCCTCAACCAGAACACTGGTACCTGGACTTTTATAGACCTGCCCTACACATAAACATTACATTCTACCTCAGCTGATTGTTGTACACACGATTTTCACTCCCTGTACACCTTGCACTACTCTGCACACACAACAACCACACACCCACTGGATATCTTTGTGGGCATACTGCACTGACACTTTACACACTGTATTATTTATCCTCACTGCATTTATTGATATTTTATTCTTCTTGATATGGACAGTCGTACTAAGCATTTCACTACATACTGTACTGTGCATGATTTTGTACGTGACAAATAAATTAGAAATTTAAATAGCAGCGACGAATAAGTCAGCTTGCAGAAGATACTAGGAATTAGCTGACGGAGTTCTACCAATCAGAAAACAGAAAATATTTTGAATTAATAATAATTTCAGTATTTCAGCTCCATAGTTTGGTTATTTATTAATGAGTTTTAATTTGTTATCATCCGCAGGGAGATCATTTTATTTATTCATTGTATTATTTAAATTTCATTGAAAGATTTAAGCATTTATAAACATTAAAGGCTTTTAAACAATGTTTGTAAAATTATTGTATATTGTATTTTTATTGTAAAATAATATCGATCGGCCCCTAACAGAAATGAAGCCAGAACACTTACACCATGCTGTCAGATTTAAAGCCAGCATCAGCACGGTAGACACTTTCTGCACAAATGCTGTACAGAGACCTTACACCGACTCCTTTGGAAGGCTCAACCACAAACTTCACCGCAGACTGTCTTCAGGATGGAAATTAAACTTCTGAAGAAACAACTAGTTTAGAATTAGTTTCAGTAGGCGATAGTTCGTTAATAAGAATATGCATAGGAAGGACACCTCTCACATTGTTGAGGAGTGGTAAGCCAGTAACTGTAAGCGGCGGTGCACAGTCAGTCAAAACTCTATTATAATGGACATCTACTTACAGCAGGCTGGATGGCAATTCTAAATAACAGTTATCCACTTCAGGCTATGTACCACATGACTGCAACTCTATATGGTATAAGTTTTTTAGCAGGCTAGCGACTATAACCAGTGCATACTGGGAAGGCTGTCAATCAATTCATTCCCAAGTGTATCAACCACAAAACTCATTTAAAAAAACTAATTAAATGGGAAATAAACATGTGCAGATATCAGCATAGTGAACACTAATGGTTCAATTTAGGCACATAGGGAAAATAATTTCCGAGACGATACATGGTTCAATGTGAAAAGTTGTCCGGAATCTCTCTCACTCATTCATTCGCCAAACCTCTCAACCTTTGTCAGGGTCGTGGGGAGGCTTGAGCCTATTTCAGCCGACACTGGACGAAGGTGGGGTACACCCTAAACAGCTCGCCAGAAGGGAAGGGCCAACACACAGTCACTCACACCTAGGGGCAATTTGGAACAACCAATTAGCCTAATATGCATGTTTTTAGACTGTGGGAGGAAACCAGTGCACCCAGAGGAAACCCACACAAGCACAGGAGAACATGCAAACTCAACACAGAAATGCCTGAACCCGGGACTCAGACCCAGGACCTTCTTGCTGTGAGGTGGACGTGCTAACCACTACGCCACCATGCCTGGAATCTATCTGTGATTCCTAAATACTATCACCCAGTGTCACAGGAGAAGTACATTAACTTCTTTGTGAACTCGTATCGACCGTTAATGCTGTAAGACAGTCAAGACAGGTGAATTGTTTATGGCTTTTTTGTGGGTGGGGTGTATTCTGCTTCACCTGTACATCACACTAAATAGAACAATCTGCCCAAATGAATGAAAATGAAAATGTAAGGTGCTACACTAGCAAAAGGACAAAAGTAAATGAAAATGGTTTGAGTTTTGGTTTTTAAAAGCAGACTCCTGAAGCTGAAGCACGTCAGAGTGGAGAGCAAGGTTTCAGTCTGGTTTCCCGTAACAGTAAGGGGATCTCCGTCTGGGCCAATGTTTACACACATCGACTTCTATCTGTCACACAACACTTTTCAATCAAGTGGAAACACTGACAACTTCACTGATGGCTTTTGCAAACAAGAACAGATGAGCAAGTGCACAGAGAGCTGAAGTGGCTCTGCCCACCCAACCAAAGCACTCTTTCCGAGTCTCGGAGGGAAATTCTTGGGAAGGACGTAATGATTTATACTCATAGGAAAGATGTAATTATTTATACAAAGATGTCTGGAGCACGAAGGATCATTTTGTCTGTATTTAGAAAGATGTATTATTTATACAATGAAAAATGAAAAACAAATCATTATGACAATTTTGATTTGTTTCAGTGGTTTTGGGATGACTAAACTACTCCAGTCAATATGGAATAAACACTACGCATGCTTGTCATTACAGTGGGAGAGCTTTCTTTCGTTTGTTATGCAAAGTAATGAAGCGGCTCTAAGTGTTGCCGGACTGCAGTCTGCATTTAGAAGTATACAAAACATTAGTTTTCCTGACGTGTAATTAAAAAAATCCTTCATCTCAATATTAATCTCCATTTCCCACACTTAAACTGATCACAATACAACGGCTGGTTAAAAATACTTATCAAAACTATTTACTGTGTCAAACAAAAGCAGAATAACTAAATTAAGAATTTTATAGTTTATTCTTACACATTTTAACCATTACAAAGACAGGTCAGGTGAGTTCCGCAGAGCACTGTGTAGCTAATGGTGCGTTTTTAAAGCCATTCAGGGTTTTAGTATAAACTACACGGAAACACAAGAAAAGCAAAACTAGACTTTTAATTGTTTATATTCTCTTCTTTAAGCGTAACAAACTCTGAATGTCCACTGTTTTAACTCAAGCACTACCTCAGACAGCAGACCAATCAGATTGCCCCACTCTAGTGTAGTATATAGTAAATATAATACTTTTAACTTCAAAGCTGAAAGTAAGAATTTGTATTTCAAATCAAAGTTTCTTGAATTTATACAGCTGGTTTTCTATATTTGTCACAGCTCAAAAGCCAATGTATTAAAAGTAAAAAAAAAAAAAATAGACACCATGTCTTCATAAATTCACTTCCCTTCAAACTTTCAAAATCAACTTTTAAAGTTTTTTCGGATCTCTGGCTGTAAAGTCGTAAATGCCCACCATTAAAGTGTCTTATTACTTGTACATGCACAGGCCCTGCAGCTTTAACTCAAATATAAAAATTACTGCAGTATTCTACAAAAGTAAACGTTTGAGTTAATGGAACAGATGAACTAAGCATGCATTTATTAGGAAGTATGTCAATGACAGGGCCGTACTAATTAACAGGTAGAGCCACCTGATGTCCACGTAATCACAGCGATGAGTATCATTATGTTATGAGATGCGCAAACTGCTTAAAACTGAACAGGAATGTAAAACTGAAGAGCATAGACATGTGTATGATTGTAATAAGAGTTACTAGCCAATCCTGAGCAAGAACAATTGCAGCACTAGAAATAAAATTTGACAAAATAAAAGAGCACTGGAGAAAACCAATTTCAATCATTCAGTAAGAGAAACGGCGTCTTCTAGACCAAAACAAACACATCAGTCTTCTGCTGCACTTCTCTGCCTCGAGGTTTGACATGTTGCATGTTCTGAGATGGTTTACTGTCACCACAGCTGTAAAGAGTAGTTGTTAGCAGGGTTTTTTGTATTCTTCCTGTCCTCTCTTTCAGTCTGGTCATTTTCCTCTCAACACAGCATTCCACCAGGAGAACTGTGAATCACTGAATGGTTTTATGTTTTACTTTTGTAATTATGTGTAAACTCTAGAACCAGCCGATCATCCAGCAGCAACAACCCAGCAACAGATCAAATCACCCCAACCTTCTAAAGCTTGATGTAAAACATTAACTGAAGTTCCTGACCTGCATCCGTACGATATTACACATTACACTGCGGCCACAGGACTTGACAACTTTTATTTTACTGATAAAATATGGGATGCACATTTTCAATACTATTACTTACATAATTTAAAAATAATGTCATCTTAGGGACTAATAAAAATAAATAAGTAAATCAGAGTTTGATTCTTGCTTGGTGCCATGAAAAACAGCTGCACAACATCTGTCTCACCAGGGGCCAGACTGTCAAAGCTCAATATAGTTTACGACTGATGGTGATGGTAAATGGTTTAATATTAGGGTAGAGCCAGTAATGACTGCTGCAGGAAGGAGACTGTTTCTGGTGGGTTATGGAGGCTTTAAGTGTTTTAAGTGGAGGTCCTGTCTGCGGCGCAATTCACAAATCTTCACTCCCTTCACATATAAAAACCGGAACACATTACATTTACCAACAGATCACGCTTTCAGCATCAAGCTACAATAACAGCGTATTTATAGGAATTAATATCATCTTATAAAACCAAGGTGTGACATTTACTTTTCGATACAGATGCTTTCTTCCATCATAAATAAATAAATAAGCAACTTGCCCAAATTAGATCAGAGGATCCCAATTTATTAACAAACAAGCCCAAAAAAGGCCATGCTACATGTTTTTAAATTCCAGCTTGAGGATTAGTGCCACATTAGTACATTACATTATTTTTATTACATGGGTTCATGTATATATGACTATATGTGACTCTCTCCACCGTCATATTCAATTACAACACATGATACATAAAGAATAAATAACCATAGGCATGTTAAAGGAAAACAACAGCTAGATAGCTGCAATAGTTGGAATGCCAGAGCCAAAACATGTCAATCAAGTTTTCAAGTCAAACTGCAAGATATTTCTAAATATAGATATTTCATTTGCACTGATTTGTTCATTGCTATTGTGGAATTTCTATCTGAATACGGACTGGCAGAACAGCGCTTTGTTTGTTTTAGTTTTTTTGGATTCATTGTTATGGTGGTATATCTAATATTCATTCATTCATTCCTCGTACACAGTGCCCCCGGTGGGAAAGTCCACTGCAGAGTCAACACAGACACACAGCCTCACATGCAAACCTATCCTAGCCAATCAGCCCAATGAGCATGTCTTTGTACTGTAGGAGACAACCGGAACACTCAGAGGAAACGTAAAGGATGAAAATGCAAACTCCGAAACTCAGAAACGCCCTCGCCAACCTGGGGCTTCAACCCAGGGGCATTTTGCTGCGAGTCTTAATCTAAGCTGAGTCAATTTCACTCCACTGAGCCTGAGCCCCATGAGCAAGAATTAGATTCTTATGGTAAATTGATTATATTTTTTAAAATAATGATGTAGATGAGCTTTATGTAAATGCATACGGAGGTGTGATGCTGTAACGATGTCTCTTTAAATCTCTTTAAGAATTGATGTATACACTACATGGAAAAAAGAAAAGCAAACTGAAGCAAGATTTCTATAGTTCATATTTACATCTTTTAACCATTACAGAGGCACAGAGTTGTGTAGATAATGACATCTGTTTGGCCTACTCATTTAGAGTTTTGTTCCATGGACAGGTATTTTTTTTTTTTTTCTGACACAGAAACACAAAAAAAACAAACTAAAACCAGATTTTTATGGTTAATTTTTCCCTTTGTAGCGTAATGATGAAAAACTGTGAGTCCGCTGTTTTGATTTAGGCATTACCATCTCAGATTTTAATCAGGAGAGTGTGGACCAATCAGATCGTGCTGTTCATGTGTAGTACATGCATTTTAAAGATGTATACTGTGAATATTTATTATAGTAGTGAATGGTTTAGCTGAACAATAAATAATTTTTGTACAAATTAATACCACACATTGCCATCTTGTGATTCAAGAGCCTTGAGGTTTATTGGGACGTGATATGGAACAGTTAGGACGACTGCCAGATAATCAGTATACTTTGATAAGCTTTGTTGGTTAAGGTCTTCTTTGCATTTAGCCACCCTACGCATTTACACTCCCTACTGGAATATATTTACATAAACCTTTGAAATACATTTGTGATTTAATTTCCCTTACAATAAATGAATATCCTGTTACTTCCAACAGATCGAGAGATATACCTTCTTTAAAATACTTTAGTTCTAGATAGTGATGCAACAATACATCTTAAAATGATGCACAGTGAAGCTGCATAGTGGAAATCAGAATACTATCAATCGTGTATGGAATGCAAAACACTGATTGGCAATCTAAGCAACCACTTCATGGACAGCACGATGTGTAACATGACCATGTTACAACTTCAAAACATTTGTCAGTAGCTTTCAAACCCTACCAAAGGCCATGGAAGGCAGGCATTTTAGCCGACCTTGGAGCTCCGTTTCCTGAAAGTTTTAGATTTATTCTAAAGATATGGTAAATATGCAGTACATTTTTTTACAATGTCAAACCTTTTACATATTTCTCTTTCAGTCTGTCTCATACAGAATGCATTGTTTTTATTGTATATGATTCGGGGGGAAAATATTATTTTTGATACAATTATTGGTCTCACTCCTCATTACAGGAGCGTATAACGTATAAGTAGTAATCATGATCTCTGACAGAGAGAACACAACACAGACAAATCGGTGAGTAAAAACTGTAAAACCTTACACTGAGACACTGGATGGCATCAATAACAGTTAAATACAAAAAAAAACACAAAACAACCTTTGACACAAAAGACATCACAAATTCCTTTTTGATTTCATTTCGGAAAGCAAAAAACCTTATTGATGGAAAATGTCCAGATTTTTTAAAAACATAAGGATCAAATCTTTTATAAACAGCTTAAAAAGACATGATTTACTCTGCTGTTTCCCTGCAATCAGCTCCAACAACTTGTTCAGTGTTGCCATATTAAGCAGAATTCCCCTATGACTGGGCTATTTTTAATCACCTTGAGCTGAAAAAATGGCCTTGGGCTTGAAATTGCAATTTATCAGAGGTAGATTTCAGACCTAGTTTACAGTGAATGTTGTGATATCAACAGTCCATCCTTAGACAACATTAAACATCGACATGTCATTACTCCAGTGCAGTTTACTTCATTTAATAATTCATTTCTGATGAAACTGTAATAACAGTATGCTGTAATTAGTACAACGTTTGCAGTGGCATCCAAACAAAAATATGGTTCAAAAATAACTGATCTGAACTGATTCACAGCGTTTACCTTGGAGAGCCGGGCCTTGAATTGGACTCTCGAGACATCAACAAGGACAACAAAAGTTAAAAACATAAAAATAAACACAGGTCTGGCTATTACCTTATCTTATTATTATTATTATTATTATTTGACCTATTAGGCTATAGTGATGACGTGAAAAGAATTGTGTTGTGATTCTTGGGGTACAAAATCTATTTTCATTCATTTTGAATTTATATGTTTGAATTCGAGGTTGCCATCATAGAGCCTCTTAATTCCCACAAGTGGCGCTCCCTATAAACGATTCACGCACTGGCAGGCATCACAGCATCCCGTGTGGTCCGAAAGAATTATTCGCTAACTGTGTAGAAATAACAATTAACAAACTTTTTTTTTTTTACATGGATCAAGGTTTTAAAATTGTATTAAGTAGGGTGGGGGAAAGATTTATCATCAAATTGAGATATTTATAGAATCGCAATCTACAGAATCACAAATCAAATCAGCACCAAGGTGTGATTATAATTATGTTGTGCTCTGAAAGGGAAAATAAAAATCTCAATATCGAGGAGATATAGCCTGACCCAAATCAAAACTACTCCTTCTACCCTAAAATGTATCATTTTCCAATTATATTTTATTTCTTTTACACCACTGCAAGTATATATACCAAAATCCTTACACCAGGAATAAAACAAAAGAAAACAAACACAACTTTTATCCATTTACAACTTATCCATTTACAGTTACTTTTCACGTTACTAAACATGTAAGAAACAAGTTAGTTCCTGTTCTCACATACAAGTTTATAGTGTAGCTTTAAACCGTCATTCTAACACCAGCATTTCTTTATTCTCTGTTTACGGCATCTTGTATTATTGACAAACTTCGAAACAAGGCTCAATGTCCCCTACCCGTCTGTCACAAAGCAGTGACACTGGAGACTCCTTTCATTAACCTTCATTAAACATTACCTTACAGAAAGCATCACCGTCAGGCAGCCGGTGGATATGATGGGTGTCGGCTTTACAGCTCCCCTTGAATTATCTGCTACGCTGTAACTAGTGCATTAATACACATCTGGGATTTGCCCTGCAGCTATTGTCAGACTGCTGTTAAGGCAAATTAATCAACAGCTTCTGAGCAAACAAAATCAAGAATTCGGCAGCGCTAAGCTGCATGTAAGCGAATTTACGGTACTCATCCTGACTGATGACAGCCTAAAGGTTTGTGCTGTCAGGGTGTCATTTTTATTACATTCTTCTACAACTGGTCGTAACAAAAAAAAAAAAAAAAAATGTGATTGTAGTCTATCTTGGGCACAATGTTCAGTCAACACACAGAGAAAAGCTGAAGGAGTGTTATTGGAGTCATCTGACTTAAATCTATCGGATATCAACTTATAAAAAACCCTGAGCGCAGAGCCACGTAATCACGCTTCCTGTTATGATACTGACTGAAGAAGTGAGATGACTCAAACCTACTGTATATTATATAAAAGAAAGGGGGCAGATTATTGTGTTTACATTGCTGTAGTGCTGATTAAACTGATTTGAGAATGTTCGTTCTAATTGGTCTGGAGTTTGTAAATGAATAAAGCCAGCAGCGTAACAAAACTGAGGCAGGTTAGACAAAGGTTTTTTGACACATGAAAGAAAGAGAAAGAGAAAGAGAGAAAGCTCAAGAAGAAAAATCAAGACATTTCTGAAGACATCATTAGCAGCAAGAATCGGTGCAGGTTCTAAAGATTAGGATTGCATGATTATGCTGGAAAAGCAACAGAGCTCTGAATAGATTCATTTTAGTGTTCAATTAATAATCAAGTGAACTGAGGATTTAGTCACAGGTAACAGAAAGAGCAGGGGGACGATCTAAAAGTCGATTCTTTTTTTGATCTCCCTTTAAAAATCAGCATGAGAGATAAACCCAGCAAATACAGAAACCACTGCCAGGTAGAAGGACATCTGGTGAGAAGACAGACACACACATACACACACACTCCTCCAAAGAGAGAGAGAGAGAGAGAGATGGATAGAGAAAGATAGGGGAGAAAGAGCGAGAAAGACAGAGTATGGCTGAGAGGAAAAGAGGGAGGGAAAATGAGTGGGGAGGGGTGTGAAAGAGAGACAGAGAGAGAATGTGCGTGTATGGTAGTGAGAGAGAAAATGGATGTGTGACACAGAGAGAGAGAGAGAGAGAGAGAGAGAGAGAGGGGGGGGTAGTGGAGAGAAATGGGGAGGAAGAGGGAGAAAAACAGGGAAGGGA
>JAOUQZ010000035.1:7272287-7284600 GCA_028564935.1 Neosilurus hyrtlii
ACTGCAGCTACTATCATGCAATCCTAATCAATATTATTTGGAAAAACATCTCTTCGTCAACCAATCTTTGTTGATTACATGCTGTTTGCTATCAGCAAATTAATAATAAAGATTAAGACTGACAAACAAACAAAATCCCCAAACACCAATTATTGCAGAGCAGCATTGATAAGGAAAAAGCATCTAACCATCGAGTTGCTTTTGGAACGACAAGAAAAACCTCTAGCGTATATCTCTAGCGTATATAATATAGAGAACAAGAGGTGTATAATAGCTGGGTCACGTGATGTGACGTGAAACAAATAAACAACTAATGATACTCTTGTGTTATTGAAATGTTCTCTAAAGCTACGGTTTCTAAGTGGTGTGCTTTACATGTCGAGTCTAAGATTGCGTGTTTGTGTTATTCATTTTTATTCCCTTCTATAAACAAGTAATTAAAATGAATTTATCTTGATATACGCAGGATACGTGTATGGGGTTTAAGTGTTCCCACCAAAAACTTGCCATGTAAGGGAAGTCATATGGGAGCATTGAAAGCAGCTGATTTGATGATAAAGATGTTTTGTAAACTGTAAAATGTTGAGATTTTGATAGAAATGTCATAATTTTCCTCTTCTCGGTGACATTTATAGAAACAATAAAGTATTATTAATAGTTGCAGGATAATTATTAAACAGCTATTTTGCTAGAAACTTGTATACAGTGTAATGCAATTGTGTATCATTGAAATATCTTCACATACCATGATATACTATTTTATTTAATCACATCAAACACCCCAATAAAGACCAATATTTTTGTATCCTCCAAGTTCCTGTAATAAAACAAGGCCAGTAGTTTCCTCTTCACCATGCCAGTCATTTCCAAACCCTCCGTTTCTCCTTTTCTCACAGACGCTTGGTGTCTGTGAGGACAGAGCGGGACCATCAATCCTGCTGTCCTGCTAATGGTGAGCTCTGTGTGTGCCACAGTGAGGTTAATCACTCTCAGCTCTGGGTTGTGTTGAGGTCCGTCCTGAGGGCGAGCCGTAGCGAGCGCCCTTCTCATCAATCACCCGGCCTGGGCACAGCCTCGCCAGCCTATACCAGCTCCGGGCTCAGATATACAGCAGTAATATTCAGCTGAACCCAGTACTCTGTGTTGACCCTGCCAGGCCGGACGAGGGTGTGACCACATAGGGCGGCCTGTTTTTGACCCAGCATGGAGAATAAGAGCGCTTACAGGACATTTGGGAAGAGATACAATCAAGGACAGGGGAAGGGACATTTGAGGAGAAATATATAAATAACACACACACACACACACACACACACTCAATGATCAGTCGTACGCTTTTACACACATTTGGACAATGACAAGTCATAATAAATCAGAGCTCAGGCGGTCAGTTGCTTGTTTGGCTAGAATGACACAGGCCACTTTCCCACACACACACAAATACGCCACTCGCCACCTGTGTGTCCCTCTGTTCTCTATGACATAGAGAAAGTAAGTGCGTGTGTGTGTGTGTGTGTGTGTGTGTGTGTGTGTGTGTGTCTGAGAGCATGCCGAGAAGTGCACCTCCATTAATTAACCCACATGCTGCTAACATTGCACTCATGCAGGGGAAGTTATTAAGAGAGGAAAGGCAGAATAAATACTGCTTTAGTTAGGTCATTATCAGCTTCTGCTTACCTCTCTACCGTCAGGCGGAAAAAACTCATTTAAAAGTGTGGCTACATTAATCACAGCCCCATATCAAAGTGTGATAATCACCTGGATTCTCTGTTAAAATAAAACTGCCAAACCCAGGGGAAATCTCACCCTACTCTTTAATTGTTTCGAGTCTGTGATAGGCCTTTTAATCTAAGATTAATTTATGCTTTTTTAAATAACTCTACATCTATGATTAATAAGCTTGAAAATTAAAAGGAGTCTAAAGCAATTATAACAAGTGGTTGGTCATCACCTCATTAGAATGTGTTACGGAGCAGCAACGATAGTGGAGTGGAGTGTGTGCCAGTGTGTGCGTGGCTGATATCGGTGCAGGGGAAAATAGCACAAGACAGACAGACAGAGTGAGAAAGGTGAAGAGGTCACTGTTATAACTAGGTCTTGGCAGATTTGCATACTAATGACAAGCTCCCACTGGATACAGAGAGGTGTGTGTATGTGTGTGTGTGTTTTGAGACCAGGCTAAAGCTTCATGATCTCTTAATTCAGCTCTTACCAAGGGAAAGACTATTCGTCTAGATTACAAAAGAGCAGGGCAGGTGTACTGAGAGCCGCAGCCAGCCGAGCATCATGACTGCCACCTGACTCTAAGGCAAGAGTCTATTTCGTAACACACACACACACACACTTTTTACCAGGGATCAACCTGTTCTGATCTGAACTGCTCAGTGTGTAATGCGGCTCCACTGCACCACTTGGTGTTTTTGGATTTGCACTGGAGCTATGACAATGATATTGCTAGCTTAACCGTAATGGATGTCTATCTCACCCAGAATAGCTAAACCATCCGATTTGCGATTCAGATATTGTTTAGCTACATTCATTCATTCTCTAAGCCCCGTAATCCTAATTACGGTCATGGGAAGGCTGGCACCCATCTCAGCCGACTCTGGATGAAGGCAGGGTACACCCTGAAGCGCTCGCCAGACCATTGCAGGACCAACACAGAAAACCATTCAGACTCACACCTAGGGGCAATTTGGAATGGCCCTTTAGCCTACTGTGCATGTTTTTGGACAGTGGGAGGAAACTGGAGTACCAGGAGGAAACCCAAGCAAGCACGGGTAGAACAGGCAAACTCCACACAGAAATGCCCTGGGCCCAGGAATCAAATCCAGGCCTCCTTGCTGTGAGGCGGAAATGCTAACCACTGTGCCTCCCCTGTTTAGCTTCATATTTTTATTCTGAAACTTGAACATGTGACTGTGACAAACGGAGAACAAAGGCATCTTCACAGACATCCTTTTTTTGGTTTTTCATTATTAAACAAAGTTTTTCCTTGAATGTAACTATTGTAAATGAAAGTATTTCCAAAATCCAACTAAAACAATATTTCATGTATATAAGCGTATTTATTATTATTCATAACTACAGTTTCGCTGTAAGTCTTGGTGCATGCTGTCTACATTTACCTCACACAGTCCAGACATACAAGACACACACATTGGCTAATTGGCTGTTCCAAATTGTCCCTAGCTGTGAGAGTGAATGGTTGTGTGCATGTTGGCCCTGTGATGGTCTGAGACCTGTTCAAGATGCACTCCACCATTGCCAAGTGTTAGTTGCAGTAAGCACCAGCCTCCCCATGACCTTAATAGGATTAAGCAATTCAGTGAATGCATGAGAGTGAAAAAGCTAATTTTAGCACTGTTATGAAGCTAAATTGTTCTGGTAAGATGGAATGTGTGAAATCTTTTTTAAATATAATAACATCTTAAGGCCTGCGATGGCCTGGCGAGCTGTCCAGGGTGTACCCTGCCCTCGCCAAGAGTCGGCTGAGACGGGTGCCAGCCTTCCCGTGGCCCTAATTAGGATTAAGTCGTTCAGGAAATGAATGAATGAAGATCTTAGGATCTAAGATCTTAGCCTTTTCACACTGAGGGCATTTTTTTTTCATGGGATTAATTTGGGGGACACTAGACATTTTCAAAAGACTATACTAAATAAACACTTTCACATCAAGGATGAAATCTAGTGTACGAAAAAGCGACGGTTATTTTTTCACCACATGGGTGAATTTTCCAACGTTTCTTTCGCAAAAAGAAAGCATTCAACCAATCAGGGCGTTGCTTCTTGAAACATCACACCTGCACTTGACAGTTGACAGATGGTGGCAAAGACTCTGATTTATTTTGTGTCTCAGTCTCCAACACTATTTCAAAACAGCAACAAACATAATAAAGACAAATATTTTTTTAAAAAAGGGCTGATGGACATCCCGATACAGGACCGAAAGCGGCTGGGAAGGACTTTCAACCCCTGGACTACACCGTGAAACTCCTCCTGATCTCACGTTGTTCTCAGAAAAACATGCACACAAAACATTCCGATTTTGTTGTTTATCATGCAAAAAAGCAAGTACCAGATAATTTTTTGATGATTAGTTTAGTGAAATGCTCAGATGACACTTTTTTCCCCATATTGTACTGTACATGAAAGGGCCTTTATTCTTATGGAAGTAAAAATGACTTATTTAGCATAAATATTAGCATGAAATATAAAACTGTTAGATTGCATGGAGTTACCCTAAAGGTGAAATGAAACTTGGGACAGAGAAACTTGTACATTTCTACAAGAGCAGGATTATATACAGCATGGAAGCATATATTTTCACAGATTAGGTTAGAAATCAACTTCCATTAACTGTAAGCTACATTTGCTTTCAATCAACAGCTAAACAAAGAAAAGCCATGTCTTGACTGATTGACTGAATCTGAAGTAACAGGAAAAGTCTATCCACGATCCTTAGGAAAATATCTGAAAATAGCCTGAAGCATAGGTTTATAATAAAAAGCCTAAAGGAGTCCGTCATTTCCCAGGAGAAATTATTCCATCAATTCTTCAGGTGACTAAAATAAACAGATAAAAATCTATATTTTGATGTATACTGAGGTTTTGGAGACTTTGTTTTGTGTAGATTCCTTGCCTGCTTTCTTGTCTGTGTATGTGTGAGTGAAAGAGAGAGGGTCGTGCTTCACCCCCAAAGCCACAGTGATGGCAATCTATAAGCTAGGATCACTCTCGCGGGATTCGTCAGCGTGCTAATGTGTAAACAAGTCATCATAGCAATGTCAAAGGGCTTTCAAAGCCCACTCTCATCCTGTTCCCTATAGTACAGACCACAAACATTCAGCAAGACGATGCGTCTCTATTTAAAGGACTTCTCCCCTGAGCCCTAGCGCTTACCCACAGACAATTGCGAAAAAACAGCCGCACATACAAAAAAGACGTAGGCACGCTCCTCCGTGAGAGCACGCACACCCTGTCCGTAATCAGGTTGCCTCAGGGAGTAGGGGAAGCCTAGAGGTCTCTATAGGTCTCAGATTCGGAGTGTAGGCTACAGCACTTGCTCTTTTGTCCTCAGCAGCATAGTGTGCTGCAGCTGCGGCCTGTAGTGCTGTGTGCTCCTCTGAGACAAAAAAAGTGCTAAAAGGACAATGACAACTGGGTGACAATGAAAGAAATCCATAGGGAGGAGGAGGGGGGCATGTCAATCACAACACAATCACTGCTGGAGCCTCACATGGCAGAAACCTGGTACACAAGCCGATCCGGCTGAAATTCAGGGAGATAAATAGAAGCTTAAAAAGAAAAAGAGAATTCAATAGGCACTGATACACTGAATTGTGCTAATGTGTTGAAATGTCATCACTACCCTGGGTATTTATGATCCCAAAAGTTATAATGAAACCTCAATTTTGAGTAAAATAGCCTGAATTGAAGGATATTAAATAAAGTAGTTGCCTGGCCTTGCCTTTAGTGAGTGAACAGCATCTCACTTTCAATTCTAGTGCTCAGTGAAATGCTTCATTCAGCAAAAAATGCTTCTTCTTTTTTTAAAGAACTGGAATGCAATGCCCTCATAAACCTAACTCAAACAGACTACTGCCAGTGGCGTATGCACCGTATCATCAAACATGGCCATCTAGTCTTTACCAGAAGTAAGAATATTAATCTAGAACGAGTATAATACTGAAGCCTGAAAGCAGTTTTGAAGCAAGAAAGGTCTTGGTGATACGAGTGCTCAGAGGAGACTAACCAAATGGTTCAAACTGACAAGCGTCAAACAATAAATCACAGCCAGGTTGAGTGAAAGTGGTACAACATGCCAAACACAGAAGCAGAACAAGGACCACTCCTGCTAACTGCGAACAATCCTTGAATCCAAATCTACCTTTAGTTCTTGAATCCAGGTCCACTCCTGCTTGCCGAGAACAAGTCTGTAGAACCCAAGTCTATATTGCGTACAGGCCAAATCCAAAGAGTTAAAGACTGGAAATTTGTTTTTTATCTTTAATTATTTAGCTTACAATATCATCAAGACTATGCTAGCTTGCATCATATGCAGTAGATAGATGTTCTTTCCATGAATCCAAAGTTCCTTCCTTTATTTTATGAAAGAAAGAATAGTTCCATCTCTTCACACTCCACAGTTGTAACGTGACCCTCCATCACTGTACTACTTGCAAGTTGCTGTGAACAAGCCAATCATATGCCGGACTTCATAGCGTTACTACAGACAGATACAGGCAGGTTTTGATGCATAAATGTGCACTATATTGCCAAAAGTATTCACTCACCCATCCAAATAATTGAATTCAAATGTTCCAATCACCTCTAAGGCCACAGGTTTATTCATCTTTTAGTAGATTTATCCTTCAGTATACTTATCTCTGTGCCTTATTATTGTGCAATATTACACTGCAACTAGACGGTGCAATATATTCATCTTTCATACAAATGCTTTTATACTTATATTTATAAATTGTTATTTTATAATTTTTTTTCGTATTATTCCTGCTGTGCTCTAAGCCATTACATCGAAATCTCATTGTGATGTCTGTCTAAGTCCAAGTCTAAGGTGTATAAATTCAAGCACCTAGGCATGCAGACTGCTTCTACAAACATTTGTGAAAGAATGGGTCGCTCTCAGAAGCTCAGTGAATTCCAGCGTGACACCTCTGATAGCCAGCTGTGCAGTCGTGAAATTTCCTCAGTACTAAATATTCCACAGTCAACTGTCAGTGGTCTTATAACAAAGTGGAAGCGATTGGGAACGACAACAACTCAGCCATGAAGTGGTAGGCCAAGTAAAATGACACAGCGAAGTCAGCAGATGCTTAGGTGCATAGTGCGCTGAGGTCACCAACTTTCAGGAGATTCAATCGCTACAGACCTCCAATCTTCATGTAGTCTTCAGATTAGCTCAAGAACAGTGTGTAGAAAGTTCCAAATGAGAACTCTTCCCTAGAAAGGAGACGTGCATTTCCCTCAATTGTATCATATCAATATATGAAAATTATATTGTGATTGGAATCACAAGAATGTGCAGTGGACTTATGATAATTCCAAGTTGATTTGTAATTTATTGATTTGTCTCAAAATGAATGTGATATTTTACAATCCTCCTACTCTCATCCTCCTCCCGTTATCATTAGGTCTGTGACTGTGCACGTGCGGGAGGGGTGCACTGATTTACACAAACGTGGTTCGCCTCGGAGGCAGAAGCAGATAGCCTACCTTATAGTTTTATTTGCCTATATCCACTCTAGCTTTGCTGAGTGAACTGAGTCACTTCAACACGATACATATTTTCACATTAATTAAAACAATTCGGGCCGGGCGCAACTAAGTGTGCAATTGAGAGAGGGGTGGTCACAGGGGTTTCTTTTCCTTAACAATCCGATAGAGGAGTACACAAAGTGTATATAATAAAGTAGGTTACGGATTTGATACGTCAACAGTCAAGGCTCATGAAAGTGCTTCGTATGTCACATATTAATGTATATTATTGGGGGGACAGATTTGTATTTTCCCAATATTGCGAGGTGCAATGCAAAGCGTTGAATACAGTGGTGTAAAGCATGCCGCCACTGTACTCTAGAGCAGTGGAGGCACATTCTCTGACGTGACGAATCACGCTTCTTCATCTGGCAATCTGATGGACGAGACTGGGTTTGCCGGTTGCCAGGAGAACGGTACTTGTCTGACTGCACTGTAAAAGTGTAAAGTTTGGTGGACGGGGATTACGACGTTGAGGTTGTTTTTCAGAAACTTCCGCATACCAAAAGATTTTGGACAACTTCATGCTCCCAACTTTGTGGAAACAGTTTTGGAAGCCCCTTCCTATTCCAACATGACTGCGCACCAGTGCATAGAGCAAGGTCCATAAAAACATGGACGAGACAGTTTTGTGTGGAAGAACTTGACTGGCCTGCACAGAGTCCTGACCTCAACCCCATAGAACACCTTTGGGATGAATTAGAGCGGAGACTGCGAGTCGGGCCTTCTCGTCCAACATCAGTGTCTGACCTCACAAATGCGCTTCTGGAAGAATGGTCAAAAATTCCCATAAACAAACTCCTAAACCTTGTGGAAAGCTGTCCCAGAAGAGTTGATGCTGTTATAGCTGCAAAGGGTGGGCCGACATCATATTAAACCCTATGGATTAAGAATGGGATGTCAGTTCATATGTGTGCGAAGGCAGATGAGCGAATATTTCTGGCAATATAGTGTATTTTTAAAAAATCAATCAATTAGGGTTTGATGTTCACTGCCATGAGTGTAGACTTGTGTGACCACAGAGCACAGCTTAACCATAACGACACACACACACACACACTACCACTTACACATGTACAAACGCTGCATTTGCACCTGGTTCTCAGTGGATCCGGCTGCTGTCCACGGTGCTGAAATGCTCATGTTCACAGCCTTTAAATGCACCAAGTGCCAATGGCTGCAACCTTGTGTGCTAAAGCGTGATCAGAGATTTCCATCAACACACACAAAGGAAAACAGTTCTGAGTTGTGAATGCAACAAAGACCGTAAATTCCATCCGGAAGGATTTTTATCTAACTCCAGACCAGACTCAAAGTCAAAGTCAAAGTCAAAGGATTCAAAGAGAGCAAAAAAAGAGAAAAAGAGAAGAACAGGAAAAAAAAATCTCACTCTTATTCCACTTAAGCACTAGGAAATAAATATTACAACTTGAAAGTTCCCAAAGATGTTCACATGACGTAAAAGTGGCTGGAGGCAGGTAGAAAGGCAAATAGTGGCCATACAAACTATTAAAGTGTTTTTAGAAAACATGGAGCTGAAAATATTTCATATTTATATCAAAACTGGAGCTGCAAATATTTATCTATATATACAATATACTGTTAATACCTCAAACACAAATTCATCATTTAATTTTTTTTTTACTTTGCCATGCAGTTTGACCCTAGTTTAGTACAAATACACACTGTCACTATGTTCATCTTTGTCACCCACTCCAGCATAATACAGATTAAGTAGGAAATTTGACTTACTGATGTATTCATGTATTTGGAAAGAAAATGCAATATGCTTTAAAACGAGGTATAATACATGATTATAGTATGAAGACTGTCTGAGTTACATCACTTTGAATGTTGCTAATCAGAAAATGCTGATTTTGGGAAAACAATACATTTTTAATCTTATCCTTATCTCTACCGGCCCATGCGCCAATCATGTAAATATCCTAAATTTGTGTTATGCGTATGTAAAAGTAAATTGCTGTTTGTAAACATTTCCCATTAGGATATTGTTCAATCTAAAGCAAACTCTTCTAGTAATTTCAGTTAAAGTATTTAAACCAGTTTATTTGTTGTCGGTTTAAAACTTGGTTCATTTTAATCATTTTGTTTACAGAAAAAAGACCTCTATTACTGCTGAATCAATTCCTATCACACCACAAAATCAAAACTCCCTGGATCTTTCAACTCAAAATATTAACCTGAGGCTTGATTGAAAACCATAATTTAAAAAGCTTCCACATAATAAATCAAGCGTTATTCAGTTTTACACAAGGCTGCAATCCTAAAGACTTTAGATATCAATACATTAAAAGGATACACACTCACCATGAGGTTATTGGGGGCAGGCCGTTCTTTCGGTTGTTTTTTCATGCTGTGGAGAGAGTACGCAAATAAATATGCAAATACATGAAAGCTATAGGAGGGAATGCAGAAACTATTTAGGAGAGATGCTTACTTAACCCAAAGACATGGAAATAATTATTAAATGGATTTCTTTTATTATTTCTTTTTTTAATACTTGAGTGATATTTAAAAAGATCACCATAAAGGAATTACCTGATACTGAATGGCATCCTTGTTAAAAACTAGAGTTGGGGTTTTACACAAATTAAGCTCTTTCAAGCAGCATGATAACTACATTTCCACTTAAGGAAAAAATAGAACATTTCTATTAACAAAGATGGGTGAAATACATCCAGTAAGTTCATAAACCGCTCTCCTTGGCACAGATCTTGCTATAGCCTGGGTAAATCACTCAGCCTGACCCATATACAAGATAACAGGGATTGCAGGGACATACAGGTGTATAGAGGCTGTTTGGGCCGTGATGAATGAAGCATCCTCAAGAACGGCCTAATAATAGCACGGGGCGGTGCAATTGCAGTGCCAGAGAGGGGTGGTAGGGTAAAACCAGTTGACCTGTGTGTGTAAATAAGGTATGTGGCAAGTAAACAACAGCTGCTAAACAACTCCCACCACATCTGGCTATTGCCACAGGGCTTGCAGGTCCCAAACAGAAAAGGGGATCGGGACAGGAGGGATTGTGGGTGCTTGGGGCACAACCTGGGAAAAGTGTGTGTGTAAATATTGCTTTAGTGTAATGTTCTTGTGTTTAGTTATGAAAAATGCTGCCTGGTCATATCAACATCCTAGAATGTCTTGTACAGGCTGGGTGAAATGGTTGACGGACAGCGGTTAGGGGGGAAAAAAAAAAGAAAAGATGTGGCTGGCTGGGTTTATATATCCTGGAGGAAACACATGTTAACCTTCACCTTCTCAGGTTGGTAGCTGCCATATGATGGCGATAGCTTGCTGGTGGGTGGGAATTGGTCGGGAATAAATTAGGGAGGAAATCAGTGGAAGAGCTACAACAAAATTACACTGACAAAATTTTTCTAAACTCAGAGACACCTTGTAAAACTGAGATGCTTAGTAGATCTTGTTTTTCCTTCGGATTAAAAACTAAAATATATTCAAGGGTAGTATGGATGTGTACCTAGTAACAATGAACCACGTTACAGCAAATCATCATCAGTGTGGAGTTTTACATCTACTCTCAGTCCCTCAAAGAGTTTCGTTTTCAGTTCCTTCGAAAAACACAGCACACTAAATAACACCATCGGTGTGAACGTGTGTGTGCAGGGAGCCCTACGATGGTCTAGAGACCCATGCAGGATCTATTTGTGTGTCACGAATATTGTTCCAGCGCGGCATGGTGGTGTAGAGCTCATCACATCTGCCTCACAGCAGGAAGGTACTGGGATTGAGTCCTGGGCTCAGTAAGGGCTTTTCTGTGTGGAGTATGCATGTTATCCCTGGGCTTGTGTGGCTTTCCATCAGGTACTCCAATTGCCTCCCATAGTCCAAAGTCATGTGTGTTAGGCTAATTGGCTGTTCCAAACTGCCCCAAGCTGTGAGTGTGTTAGCCCTGAGATGGACATGCAAGACATTCAAGCGTGCACCTTGACCAACAGGCTCCAGCCCCCTGCAACCATAGTAGGATTAACCGGTTCAGCAAATGGATAATGAATAAATGAATATTGTTCCTGGTACACGCTACAGATCCACCATGACCTTGACCAGGATAAGGTACTGATGCAAGGCCAATTAACTAAATGTTCTCAATTATCCAGCAGACAGAATTGAGAGACCAAATATTCTTGGTCCATCTCCCCGCCCCCGATTTTCCTTCCGTGACGTGTGAACAGGTCTTTTTTTTTTATATCACATGACACCTTCTAATCAGGGGGTGTCAGGAGGACACCTTGCTTTGAAATTGCAAAATCCAAATGATAGAAGTGTTTACCCCACTTTCCTGTTTTACGGAATTCTTCTGATTTTATTATGACTTGGTAGTGAACTGGAAGTCAGGGCTGAATCACAAATAATAAACAAACAAACAAATAAATAAATAAATGAAATCAAATAAAATAACTCACCACTGCGTTATGAAGTGCACGAATTTATCACTGAACTGACCTACAGGAAGCACAGGAGGATCCTGAAACAGAACACAGAGGACTGCGTCATCAAGAAACACTGACAAACGTTTTAAACTCGAAAGCTCCATGGATTCGCTGCATGGTGTTTGCGCAGTAGAACTCCTTTGGACATTTAATCGTTTGGCCACACAGAACCCAGGTATGAAAGATAAAAGGATAGAAATTATATAAATGAGAAAAATACGATCAAAAACCTTGAACCAAGTAGAAGAAAAGCATACAGAAGCTTTCCTCCCCTTTCAGAAATCCCTAAACCCCATACAGTCAATAATAAGCATGCGTTCTTGATGAAAATGTTTTGCCTTTGGTGAATGGTTGTATCAGGATGTATTGATTTATATGCAGCACCTGAACCCCGCTTTTGTAGGGCAAAATACAATGTAGAGCCATGATTACAACCGGAACAAACACCGAGACCCTGAACAGTATTATCGAGGCACATAAACACTCCAACAGCCGAGAGAGAGAGAGAGAGAGAGAGAGAGAGAGAGAGAGAGAGAGAGAGAGAGAGAGAGAGAGAGAGAGAGAGA
>JAOUQZ010000035.1:7284700-7313406 GCA_028564935.1 Neosilurus hyrtlii
GAGAGAGAGAGAGAGAGAGAGAGAGAGAGAGAGAGAGAGAGAGAGAGAGAGAGAGAGAGAATGGCATATATGGATAATTGGAAACCAAGTTGTGATACTGATGAATGAAAACAGATTAAGGATTCATTGGACAGTGTAACTATTTTACTGGGTGTATGACTAACTCTTGAATATCTGCAGGTTCCGTCTGGAAAGAATCCCCAACATGCTTAACATAAAAAAACAAGACCACACACTTTTTTTTAATTATTCAGCCTAACTGCATCTGTTCATGGTTATGAAAATTCTCTGTCATAAACATCCATCAATCAATGTTACTGGAAAAGTAAACCTTCTCAATAACATGACCATTATAATAACCCTTAAAAAATATGATCACACATAAACGCCTGGATTTTAAGGAATTCAAACGGAATATGATGCCATTTGCTTGTGGCTTTGACTAATTTTGATCAAGGTTCTAATACCTTGCAGGTAAATAACAAATAAAAAAAAATTTAAAGGAAAATGGAGAGGCTGGTGAGGAAACGTAAGATTATTATTTATTTTAATTTTGATTTACTGCATTAATTTTGGCTCTGCATGCACCCATACAAAGAGTGCACACACACACACATACACATGTATCAGTGAGAACACACTCATAGCAGTGGACAGCCACAATGCAGCACCCAAAGAGCAGTTGGGGGTTAGGTGCCTTCAGCCAAGAATGTGTCTCCTGCTGGTTTGGGAATCGAACCGGCAACCTTTTGGTTCCAAGCCTGCATCTCTAACCATTAGGCCATGGCTGCCCTATTATTACATGTATACTTTGACAATGGTAATAAACTTGCTCTTTTAATAGTCCACAATATCAGAAATAAATGTGTCAATCTTTAAACAGCAATAGTGCTGTGGTTAAAGAGAAATGAAACTTCAGGGCAAGCTGTTACTGGAAAATAACCAAGTTCACAGTGCAGAAACCCAAGTGCATTACACTTTATACATTAATAAACTCATTATAAACACACTTTATCCATAATATAAGATTTAAAGGAGTCTTAAAACCAGTGAGAATACATACTGCTTAATTACATGAAGAATATGGTGATATGTCATGTCAATATCGTCCTATTGACCAAAAGGTCACAGAAAAATAACAAGCATAGAAACCTTACTAAGAACTTCCTAATTATTATAAACACACAAAAATGTGCTTTATTTAAGTGCTTATTCATTTCTTTATTTTTTTGAGTATCAGTAATGGAAAGGTGAATAGTGCAATGGTGATTTGAAAAATCACATCATGCAGCCCAACAACAGATCAATGAATGGTAATTTGGGTAAGGCGAGGAGGAGTAGCAAGGAGGAGTAGCAAGATTTTGGACTAAATATAAAAATGGCACATAATTCATTATCAGTTAATCAGGACTTTGTGATTAATCAAATAAATTTTCCTAATTTTTGGCTTGATCAATATACTGAATCCTAACAATAACACGAGTAATGCCTGTTACAATAAATCAGGAAGTAAGTTCTGGAGTAAGTAAATGCTACCTGTCTGATGGGTTACAAGCTGCTATGACATCTTTATTAATTCATGTTTAAACAGATTACTGAAAGCAAAATAAAAATCTAATAATAATACCAATAATTTTCAGAACCCCTTTATCCTTTATTAGTGTTGCGGGGATCCTGAAGCCCATCCCAGCAGCCTCTGTGCAAAGAACGGGTACATCTTGAACAGTTCACTAGACCACCCACACAACCATTCACACTCACACCTAATGGCAATTGAGAACGTTCAGTTAGCCTAACATGCAAGTCTTAAGACTGTGGGAGGAAACCCAGAGGAACCCCACGAAAGCTTATCAAGAGCATGCAAACTACAGACATAATCACTCACGAGGCTTTCACCCAGGACATTCTTGCTGTGAGGTGGAGGTGACAACTACTATGTCACCGTGCTGCCCCTATTATTATTATCAGTAGTTGTATTAAAAATGCAAAAAATACATTTCTAAACAAACTTGTCTGACACATTACATACATTAGTGGCATGTTTAAAATGGAAGAATATAACAAATGCTGCAAACACTCAGTGTCAATATTGAGCAAAATAATCATAATTTTTTTTAAACCATTATCCTGCAGCCAAACGGACTGCAATCTCATTACACAGAAAGATGCACAAAATAATGCAGAAATCATCCAGTCAAATTAAAGTAAAGTGGATTGATCCTATTGGCTACTAAAAAGCCCTTTGGGCTGCTTCCCTCCTCCTGTAATTTTACTTGCTCTCTTTATGCCCTGTGCTCCAGGTAGGTTGCTGGTGTATGATGCATGCACCTATTTAAATTAACAAAGCAATGAGAGCGCAGGATGTGTCACTGCTCGAGTGAGCTGCAGCCTAGTGGAGCAGCCATACATCATTACACAGCCTGGGCCTACAGCCTGAAGGCTCACACACACACACACACACACACACACACACACACACACACACACACACACATCTGCACTTCATGTGGATGCTTTGATGTTGCTGTAGTATGATGATGATGATGATGATGATGATGAAAGCTCTGTTGTATTATACAGCTCACTGCTATTATCCAGCACCACAAACGGCCTGAGACCTGAAGCCTCGCTTTCTCCACAATACCAGCGGTAAATATACATGTAATTGCCTGCCAGCAATTATCAGGCAAAATTAGATCAGTAATTACAGCGGTGAATTTAAGCAGGAGTCTTATTAGGGACATCAGCTCCTTCTCAACACACAGGCAGAGCGCATCAATAAAAGACAAGCTGCCCTGCAGATGGCCAAACGAGCCGCTGGGCACCAAGCACACGCTGTACACTTCAGCCCAACATGCACAACATGATGAACAGAGCGACAACGGGAAGCAGGAACGAGAGTTAGACAAGCTGATGGAAAGAGAAAAAGAGACACACACACACACACACACGCACACAAAGAGTGCTCTTGTGTGTATTACCTCATTTAGCTGTTTATTCACCCCTCACCTGAGCCCCATGAGACCTTGCAACCGATTATTAATGCCTCTCCATGGCAACCCCACACACACACACACACACACACAACACTACACTTCATAGTCCAGGTACACACACAATGCTCCATTTTAGCACAAAACTGATGACTGATGCTAACCGCTTGCGCCCCAAGTACAAGGTTGAAGGTAATTGTGAAAGTAAATCATGGAATAATTTATTGCACTTTCTGAAGGTTTCTTTTCTCTAGTTCTGTTCAGTCCCTCTTCATCTATCCTTTATACACCTCCCTTTTTCAGGATCACTTACCAACAAACCGGACCAACAATGAATTAATTTTTTTCACTGAGAAGCAATCCAAGCCCCAAAACAATAACAAAAAATTTAATCCCAAAACTAAATAAACAACCAAACAAAATAACGACATGTAAAGGTCATCCACGCAAAACTCACTGACACTGGAAGCCTAAGGACAGAAGTGGGGTTAATAAAAATTTATGCACTATACACTTTATATACAGTGCGTAGATTAATCCTGCAGTCATTAAACAGCATTTATAAGCTAAACTATAAACATGTAGAATTCATCATTGAAAGAACACAGTCATATCAAATGAAACAATTTCGATTTTCTTTGGAGCAGCTGTAACTGACAGCATACACATAAAATCTTTACTTAAATGCAAAATTTTATTTTACAAAAAAAAAAAAAAAAACAACAATAATAATAAAATAAAAAATCATCATCATCATCATCAGTAGTGGCTGTGGCCTAATGGTTAGAAAAGCATGTTTGGGAACAAAAGGTTGCTGGTTCGATTCCTGAACCAGCAGGAAAAATATGTGGTGGGGGAGTAAGCAGCACCTTCCCTTCCTCCACATTCATGGATGAAGTGCCCTTGAGCAAGGCACCTAACACACTGCTGCTCTCCGTGCACTCACTGCTCCGAGTGTGTGTGCTCACTTTGGATGGATGGGTTAAACGCAGAAGCTAAATTTCGCTTGTGGGATTACTACAGTGTGTGTATATATATATACATATATAAATCAGTAGTAGCAGCAGCAGCAGCAGAAATACTACTGATATTATTACCATCACTACTACAACTTTTATCATCATCATTACTATTAGAGTTTGATTTGATTTAGCCTAACCCCCAACTGATCTCCGGGCACCCCAATATATCCTCTCCGGGTATGGATGGCCTCATCCTGTGGAGCGCCCACACACCTTCCTCATCAAGAAAACTTGATTGGGGGGGGGGGGGGGGGGGGGGGTGTTCCACGGTTTAGTCGCTGCCCACCCGACCATGAGACAGGTAGTACCGGATTATATGGTACCTCTAGCAGATTGTCCTGTCCTGACTCTAACTTAGAAAACTCTATTATGTATAGCAGAGTCCCTGGAAAAAGAGGGCTGTCCAACATCAGGCAATGGACAAATATGTCTCTACAAGAAACTACAAGACCTGCAGCTGATTGAAAAAAATGGAAAAGCTTGATAGATTCCTACAAAGTGCACATACAGCCACATGGCTTTGGAACATGATGGTGATATTATTATATAGTAACAGCAGGTTATGTAACTCATCTGGGATTTAGACCTTCTCTGAAGCATCTCCAACAGTGTAGTTTTAGAAGTGCCCAATGTCTGCTCAGCTCTCCAAAAACAGCTTTATAGTGCAGTAATGGCAGAAATGCACTTGCACTACAGTTTTCCCTTGTCAGCATATTAAAACTGGGCATGTTCAGCTGGGTGATGGCTAATCACACTAACGATGTTAGACTTTAAACGTGCATGCAACTGTAACATCAAATGCATGGCCATGACTGTGATGTAATTACCTGGACTGGAACTATAGGGACCAGCTCAAAATCAGAAATATGTGAGAATGACTGGCCGATCTGCCAGTCACCCTGAAAATCGCCTGATTCCGGTCTATGGCTGGTTTCTTGGTGCTTGGTTTCTCTTTACTGGGAAGCTGCAGTGGTAAGACTGTTCAGCTAAACAAGGTTTCAAAAAGTCCTTGTTGCAATCTATTCCATTTCCATCCGTTCCATGATAGGTTGAAAAACTTTTAACATCTTTTGGTTTGCAACTTGAAAGGCTATTTAATAAATATAGATGAGAATTTTGGACATTCACTGCTTATTTATACTTTTAAGGTAAAATCTGGGTAAAAATCATGACATAGCTCCTTTAAATTAAATATACAACCAACTCTATTGCCTAGGTTGTTTATAGATAGATAGATAGTTAGACACAAATATATCATGAATAAATACAAATAAAATCATCATTTCCCTTCTACATCATCAAGGAAAACATCCACCACTAATAACCTCCACGTCACGCTAAGATTTCACAGTAACCAGGGGTGGAAATTAACACTAGTCCGCTGGCCCATGGTGAGTCAAAAATCTGTAAGGTGAGTGAAATAAGCTAGCAAGTCATCCTGCTAGCGACCTGAAAAAGATATAGTGTTCCTGACCAGTAAACATGAAGGAGAACTAGTAGTTTTATAATTTCACTAGTCCTGTTGGCCAGTAGCTTTTGCTAAATTCCACCCCTGAGTAACTCCAAACCAATACCACTGTTCAACCAATACAAACTGCTTATTTGTATAAACCAGTTAAGAGCATCTACCAAATGCCATACATGGACATGGCTGCTTTTAGCAGCACATGGCAAAATCTTAAAATTACATTTTAGGTTTGACATGATTCAAACTCTTTTCATTGTAAGAATAACAAAAATACTGCAGCCAGCCAATTAGTAACAGACTGACTAAAGACATCATAAATACTTAGATGAGACGTATTTGATGTGATTCAAGCGAAGTTTTCCATTAAGATCTTGGCTGTCTTTGGTAGTAGTTTTAAAGTCCTGGACTATTTGTATTCTTTACATGATTACTGAGGTCTTTCATGGTTTTCTAAGTACAATGGAATGTGCTGAAAGTCTTGGTTGTGGTAATTGTACACATACAATGGCTAGAGGTTAGGATGAAAGACACTGGAGTATTCCTTTAAGCCAGTCGGCTGCTCTCTCCTTCTCTGGACTGGATTATTCTTATAAAGTAGGTCCCACAAAGTCCCTGCCAACCCCGTGTGTCTCATTCAGACACCCTCAGTCACACTGGGAGAAATGGGTAATTTAGTGGCTGCTGTGTGTGTGTGTGTGTGTAACGGCTTGGTCAGCTGAAAGTAGGTGGCAGCAGCAGAGGCAGTGTTCACTGGCCTCAGGGCGTTAAAGGGAAGGGCATGGCAGAAAATAGTTTGAGTGATGCCTCTGCCGTTTGAGTAATGAACAGTTCAGCTGGGTCAACCCATTACACCAAGCGCCGTTTAATTATTAATTACGCTCAATCTATAAGAGAAAGGACAAGTTCAGTATGTTTAATGTGTGTTTATGCTCCTTTTACTCTCCCCTCCCTCCTACTATTCTGCTATTAGCACGTGTCAGCGAGCCTCTCATGCAGAAAGAGAGGTCTCTCTCCCCTTCTCTCTCTCTCTCAGTCCCTTGCATACACACTTATTTGCAATTAACAAAATTACTTATTAATCACTCAAACAGATGAGGAAAGCACATTTAAACATTACAGTTTTCAGTATTGATAATATGTTCGCCTTCTGCTAGGGCTCAAAGGGAAATCTGATGACTGCTCAACATGTGGGCATGACAAATACCTCTTCAGTCTATTTACAGTGATGAGAAAATTAGGAATAGTTACATTAGCAATACGAACAGAGACACAAAGGTTTGAAAAACCTCCTCTGTTACATCCAGCATAAATCAATAAATCAAAATTCTCATTTTTTCATTCTCAAAACTGTATATTTTTAAATTGGTTTGAAACACAAATGATCTCTTCAAAGTTATTACAAGGTGATAATCCACTGATTTGCTCGACCCGCTTCAGAGAATTGCACCTAGTGGTTAAAATGGGAACTACAACAAGCACTAATAGAAGGCCATTTTCACAAAATTAGGGGAAAAACTTCCACTTTTGTTTTTTAAATTTGACCCTGATCAATTGTTTCATGCTCACCACAGTCTGTGCACTTGAACTTTTCGGCATGTTAGTGGGCGTCACTACATGCAAATCAGTCATGCTCGTGCTTGGTAATTTACGGACGATTGGCGGTTATCAACTTTCACTGTACAAAGAAATGTACAATGTACAAAGAAAAATAAACTTTTCTGAAAATTTGTAGGTTGGCTTTTTTATTATTACTTTTTTTATTACACACAACTTTAATAATAAGATTAATAAATGAGGTACAGATGACATTATGTACAAAACAATTCTGTGAAGTGAACTGTGAAGTATTTTCAAAGACTGGGAGTTTTTTCCATACAGCTCCTGTTACAGTGTCCTTGTTGATTAATCTTTTTCCCATCTCTTAAAAAAAATGTCTTTTGTGGGTTTTAAGGCATTTTTTTTCTAAACCTCTGCAACCCTGGATAATGATATTAGTTTTGTGTAAGCCTTAAGCTGCGTCCACAGAGGAAGCAATGATCGACAATACAAAGTCAATGAATGCCAGTGAAATAAACAATTGTATGGGTACAGAGTTAAACCAAGCTGAACTTTCATGCGATACGATTCGAGCAATTATTCAATCAGCGCTTACTGTTGATAGACAGATGCAACCAAACATTTTTCTGTAGGGAAACAAAGAATCATGTGTTTAATGATTCTGCCTCCATCAACGTGTAAGAGCAGCTCAATACTGCCGTGTGCTTTGACTGCAGATACATATTTTACAAGTATAATAACCAGAAACTTGCTACTTATGTCCATGTCACTGAAACGGCTGGCATTTCCTGTGAGTATGATGCACAAGAATCTCTGTTCTATACTTGCCATACCATGATAATGATAAGCTATTTATTTATGACAATGTATGCTAATATAATCTAAACTTTTATAAGCTTATGATATCATAGCCTATATATTACTGAAATAGCTATATTCTGCTTGTGGATCTAAGCTTTCTGTACGATCTGAGGTCTTTCTGTCGATCTAAGCTTTTCCGAAGTATTTGGAAGCGGGAAACATGCGAAAAGGTTACCTAGATAACCAGAACTGGCCACGAGCAAGATTCGCATGCGTCAAGAGGTGATTTGCATGGCGCTTAAATCATTTATTACTCATCACTTCCTGTGAATACACCCCTTTAGTGCAGATGAGAGGCACACCTGCTGTATCAATACAACTAAACCAAGTTTCATTTAAACCACTGCTTGACTGCATACACGATGACTGCATGCTACTGATTCTCAACTGCCTATTATGTCATTTCTTTAAAACGTAAACATACATAGACAGCCTTCAATGAAAGTCAAGTGTAACAGCCTTTCAGCTTCTTTACCACTGAGCAAATCACAAGTATTATGGCAGAAGTATTGCAATTGCCGGCTCTTGTGACTCAATTTTTCTGTGAACAAAAACCTGACCACATCATGCATTCATTTTTTTTGCCAAATTTGGTGGGGACACTGACCTAAGTCCCTGAATTTAGACTGTCAAGGTCAAAGGTGAAAGTCAGACCATGGTCACAATGTTTTGGCGACGGAGCACTTACAACTTACAAAAAAAAAACAAGTGCCGATAGACATGCTGTTACTTTGGAACACTAATAGAAATCCCTATAAGGACTTTCAAATGAGACACTTACCTCTGACCTTGAGTAACCTTAAAATGTCAAACCTGTTGTTTCGTAAATGCCTGAAATAAATTTTTTTTTGCTAATTTGGTAACAACCATGTACTATAGAACATGTAATATGAGCACATGGGTAAATAAAACGTACCCATAAAAAAGTAAAAGAACGCCCATATAGAATCTATCTGCTACATAACCCATGCCGCATGCTGGAGGTACCTTGCACTCTACAAGTCCCCATCTAGTTTATTTGTTTTATTCTTAGTTTAGAGGTTAGTTTAATAATCTGTAAAAAGCTGAAGGAATAAATGAAGGCTGGCGTAAGAGTGAGTTCCTTCTTTCCATTCACACTCACATGCCTCAGATTATTTATTTATCTCAGTTCATTCATATACATTTCTTCATACTATGTCTGATTTTTACTTTTTGCTTTAAAACGCAGTCGACAAGTTTAACTCACTCATGCTGAATGAAATATAGAGCAGAGTGTGTGTCCAGTGCAGGGTTAATATTTTCACCTCGTCACTCACCTCAGCTAGCACAGAGAGGACTGGGTGAGGAAGTGTGTCAAGGTCTCGGGTGGGTGTATTTTAGTGACTAGCGCAGGTCAAGGTTAATGCAACGCCACCCAGCCTCAATGCTCTGAAGCCCGGTCATGCTACATTACCCCAGCAAAGTAAGCGTGTGTGTGAGAGACAGAGCATGAGACAGAGACAGGGATTAAAACAGGAGAGCAGGGGACAGATCAAGCAAAAAAGACAGAGAAACACATAAATAATGTGTACAAATCTGAAAAAGAAAGAGACCAAAGTTTAAACCAGCCCCATCACTTTCCTAAGTACAGCTTAAAGGCTAACCGAGGGTCAGACAGCCCATCCCAGTGCAGTAAGCTCCTCCAGCCTCTGGCTTTAGCTAAAGCACCTTGCTTCATTAGGAAACAAAACAGCAGCTTTCTGCCCCATTAGCCACGGCTTTAGGAGTTCGGGCACATCAGACATGGACTCACCTCATCAACGATGCACTGCAATAACTGGAGAGGCTGTGGAGGAGGAGGAGGACGAGACAAGGAAATTAGAGTGCACGCAATCTCTTTACAGTGAGCAGGAAATGAAATCAGTAATGCAGCAAAACAGGTAGCGATTCAGATTAATCAAATGCACTCAGACACAGAAAAAGTCATTGGATCCAGAACGCTCTATTATTTCTAATAGCCTCTCATCGGAATGCGGCGCTGTTAAGTGCCGGCGTATTGTTTTATTGTATTAACTTCAGAGGCAAGCGTTCAAGCGAAGCAACTATCAAAAGAAGTAAAGAAGGGGCTTGCTTTGATTTCTGAAAAAAAAAAAAAAAACCTTCATCAAATACTTACCATTAAGGAACCTTGGTTTTTCTGAATCTGCAGAAAGAGAAACAAAGAGACAGAAGATTAGGAATAAAGGCTAGAGACAGCATGAAGGAGGCTAGGCAATGTGTAATTAGCATGTTATAATCGCAAATGTCGCAGTAGGACCCGTTTATGCTCACTAGGGGAAAAGCGAGGAAAAGCCCGGTGGCCACGAACGGGCACATCGTGTTAACGGCATTTGCATAATGAAAATACACAAAGTGCTAATAGCCTGATCTTCATTTAGCGCGGCCCGGATACGCAGCACGAGTCGATCCTCTTGCTGCCTCCAGGTTGAACAGAGACTCTGGGTCGGAAAAGCGGATGCATGACGCGCATCTTAAAGAGAAGAGGTATCTTGGGCACAACTGTCACACATATTTGCTTCCTATCAGCTGTCAGATGAGATGACACAATGAAGTCTTAAAAATGCTCCTGCTGTCTAATCTATAACTGCTTACTTCCTACAGGTATTACGCTGTTATTAAGCAACATGCAGCATCCCACCGGTATACTATGATTCCACCACAATCACACAGACTACAAGAGGTAGTAACTAAATCAACTCAACTTGTTACAGAGCATTCAAGTCTTCTGTCTAATATTCTGTATATTCTGCTCACAGTACAGAGGACGAGGCAGTGAAATGATGGGCTTTTGTCTGATCAGGGTGATTGAGCACCAGCTGTCTGCATCATTCTGACACACTCAGCAGTTGAGCTGAAACGGCACTTTTCATCGTCGCAGGAGGCTGCTGCTCTCCTGATCCGCTCAGGCCTCATCGTCCTGCTGTCGTCACACTGCTGAAATCAACGGCCCCGGTGTGGAGTTCTGCAGGTGTTCACTCTTTCAATTACACATTGCTATGCACTTTTTAAATACTCCAAGAGTCAGCATACAGGCACCACTGATAACTTAATGCCATCAATCCAGAGGCAAAACCTGGTCCAACTAAATCCAACTAACACTTAACGATACGGTAAAGGTAGGGCTTCTCAAACGTATTGCAGTTCAGATTCATTTTATGAACATATACTAAATATTGGGCTCAGAATTCACACAGAATATTTCAGCTGTTTATTGGAGGAAAATTATTTTATATTGTGATTTTAGTGTAAACAGAACGACAAATCAGAATTTCATTATTAAACTCAAGTTACATATGCCATTATTTTTAAAATGGTTAGATCCAATCAATGAAACCCATTTCCTACTAATCAGCTTAAAAGATTCATTTACTAACTACTAACGAAATAATAGTGTATTGATGGCTATACTCAGAAACACCCCAGAAACCCAGGACCCCAATCTGAACTTCATGGTTTTATTTTTCCCTGCCATGGGTACATGGTAAGCCAAATTTTCTGGGCCAAAGGATGCCACTGAATAGTCCCCGAGATGCACATACAGCCCGATGTGAATACTTTTAGTATATACTACATGGGAACATCAGCAAAAACCCACAAAACACTGAAATAAAATAAATCTGAGCTCTGTCACATAAGAACTGTAAAACTGTGTCTCGAACTCCCGTTAAATGTTTTAATATATATACACCACACGAATATATAAAGTAAAACAAACTGAAATATTCATAGTTATTTTTTTTTACTTATTTTAACCATGACAAAGGCAGAGGTGAGCTCTGTGCGATTTGAGCCGAGCTTGTGCTGTGGAGCCAATGGCTTGTTTATAGCCAAATCATTCAGAGATTAGTATATACTAAACCGTAAGTAAACCGTGCTCTATAAACGTATGATTAGTATAGCATTATCCACTATAACGATAGGATTACAAGTTAGAGCTGTGATGAATTCCAGCAGTTTAGCTTTAACCAAATTAAAACCAGTGTAAAGTGAGGACAGTGAAACTGGGAATGCTTTGTTTTTCACTGATATAAAACCCTGATTCATTCATCTTCAATAAGCGCTTTATGCTGGTCAGTGCCAGGGTGTAGGAACACCAAACATGGGCTTTTACACCTAGGGGCAATTTACCAAAGCCAATTCCCCTATCAGCAGGTTTTAAGGCAAGTGGGAAGAAACTGCAGAACAAAGAAGAAAAAAAATGCAGACATCCAAAGCCTTCCTATAAAATTCCTAGAAAACAATTTGCTGGAATGGAGATCACACTGGGAACTTCGGTTAGAAGTAGTGCGCTGTAATATCCGGATTATGTACTATAACTATCGTATAAAAGGGGTCGCGGCGTGCTCTATGGAGTAGAAATTGAAGAGCCATCAGAGAGCCGGCAATTTTATGAATAGCCAATATTATACAGTAATTTGTCATTTTCATAAAGTGTAGAATATTTGAAGGTTGATTTGATGGTGACACAAGATTCAAGCACCAGACAGTCATGTAGATAATGTACAGGTCATGAATATACTGCCTAGTGCCCAATGTGAGACCAACGTATGGTTTCCTTAAGTCGGAATAAAAATAAATAAATAAAAAGGATTCACTTCCACTGGTAAAGATTCCCCAGGTGAATATTAAACCTGGAAGCGTTCTCAGGCTGCATCTACTTAACCTTTTCATTATATGAAATGAAAGCTGACTCTTAGGAGTATGAAACGGCCAATGGAAAAGATTTCCTATCCATGACAGAAGAGTGATGTCGAAAACAAAATGTTCAACAAGATCTTAACCACCTAAACAAAACCAGTTAAACATTTCCTATTATTTCAAGCTGCAAATCAAAAGCTCGAGCAAAAAGCAATTTCGTACAGTATGTTTGGATGAATATGAAAAGAAAGAAAGGAGGGGAGAAAAACAGATCCAAAACAGAAACAGCCGGAGAACACAAAAGGCAACAACAAATCAATCAGAGGGAAAAGCGCCGGCGGCTGTATACACATGCCAGCGAGTCTGCAGTCTTCAAAGATTCTCCGAGCGAGCCATCGAGAGACGCCATTAACTCCTGACAAAGAATGCAAATTAATCTCAACATGGGGTGAGACAGAATTAAAGAGTCTTTTATAATCAATGACAAGACAGGATAACGTGCACGCATTCGGAGGAATACAGACACACATGTGCAACACAAACGGTTCATATCAAGTTACTGCTTGGAGTTTTACCGCCTGAACTTTCGTGTCCTTTTAGACCTTCATGAATCCCAGCAGGCAAAGGAGCATTACATGGATGACTGTTTGCATACATGAGAGTGTGTGTGTGTGTGTGTGTGTGTGTGTGTGTGTGTGTGAGTGAGAACACACAGATGCATGGCTTGCTGTAAATGACAGGCCAAGCCCGAGGTAGTGTGTATGCGTGCAAGTGCATACACACACACACACACACACACACACACGGCTCTGTGTGAGCCTGTGATGCCTGTAGGTGAAGAGTCTGCAGCACCATATGGAGCTGTGAAAATTAACATCAAGAGCAAAAACGCAGCAGCAGCAGGAGGTCCTGTCTTCCCCTTCACTCACTCACTCTCTCTCTCCTCCTCTCCCCTTCCATTCTTGACCCTTCTCTTCTCACCAAATGAAATTTCGTGATGTAAAGAGAGAATTGGGGAGTGGGGTGGGGGGAGGCAATGAGAGAGAAAGAGAAAGGAAGAAAAGGATATTAGAGGAAGAGGGTGAGTAATAAATTAATGGGGTGTAAAAACACGACGAGCTTCAGTGTAGTGCCCGTGGCACTGTTTGCCAAGAACAGAAAAGTTCCTACAGATTTAAATCACCATTTCTCTAATCAAACTGTGAATGACGATGCCCAATGACTGAGCCATGCACTACAATTCTGCTGACGTGACACAGGGGTCTTAAGACACACACACACAAAATTCATTATACCAAAGAATATAAGTCGTTGAATTTTGATAAGTTTAATTTTCTAAATCAGACTTTTAAACCAAAAATAAGCAACTAAATGGGTAAATAAATAGATAGATAGATAGATAGATAAACAAATTAGTCACCGGATCTCGCACTACACTGATTTAGCTTGAACGAAAATACTAGCCAGGGTCTGAGGAAAGTGGGTAAAATGTGGCTGATGATACAAAGGGATTAGTATGTGTGTGTGTGTGTGTGTGTGTGTGTGTGTGTGTGTGTGTGTGTATAAACTACTTTATGTAATAGCACTTGGCGTATTTGCATGACAATAGACCCGGCTAGAGAGCAGTGAAAAACACTTACAAATGTGATATGCCCGAGGCAATAAGCTTGGGCAGCGCACACTTGCACCCTCACACACACATCCAAAAAGACCTAAAAGTGAACATACTTTGCTTGCTGACTTCACAAAAGCATCTTCCTACATTCACTCCTACTCCTGTCTGTGGCTGATGTATGTCCTCTGCCCACATAAATAATCCCATGTACTTTAATACTCAAGGTCTTGGCACTCGATGTGGCCTCTGAGTGTTTCTTCCCGTTTTCCACGAGCTGCCCTGAGTGGCTGCTCTGGTTTAATATGCTAATTAACCCAACAGGCATGCTGGGAGTAATTTATTGAGCATTAGTCAACATTTCCCTCATTAAAGAGCCCCTACACACTTTCGGTGTGATCCAGATAGGCATCTTTAGTGTGTGCGAGTACATATTTTCATATGCAGATAATTCCTATTATTATAATCCTGTAAAGCTTATATTGTCTACTGATACTTTTAGCAATAATCCAGGCATCGTTCTTCAGGATAGACAGACATGTCACTTCATTCATCCTGGAGGGAAATTCAACCTTACATATTATACAGTGTATGCATGTATGTACACATGAAAAAATGAGTATATGCCATAACATATTTAAAAAAAGCAAAAATGTTTCACCCTCTTTAATACAGTACAGATAAAGATGATCTACACCAACAAATAATATATATTATTAAAATAGCTAAATCAACTGGTTATAATAGCAGGGTCAACAATATTGTCTGTCTGTGTGTGTGTGTGTGTGTGTATACACACACACACACACACACACACACACACACACACACACACACACACACATATATACACATACACATATATACAAACATATACATACATTATACACACACACAATAATATTGGACCTTGCTATCATAACCAGTTGATTTAGCTATCCAAAGACATATGATAAAACTACCTAGTAACCGAGTGCAAAGTGTGTAGAGAGAAATTTCAGCCCAAAATCTTTAATAAAGACTGAACGAGGTACAACGACCTTGGGCTGAGATTTCTCCGCACAGACTGAGCAAAAAAGGTAATTAGGTAGTTTTACATTGTATGCCTTTTATAATGTAAAATCTTTTCTTTTCTTAAATTTTACATCGGGCGTTGTTATTTGCCCAGTTCTGAACACAAAGTCTTCTTCAGCACTTTTTTAAACACTCATTTGCTGGCAAATTACAATTCCCAGCGTGGGTGGCACTGTCAGGCAAAATCAGGAAGTGGATTGAAGCCCTCTCCTTACCGCCAGGGTGTTAGGCCTTTCATCGGCCATTACATCATCAGCCTTTGTTGTGTTCCAGTTTATTTTATATTATTTTTTTCCCAGCTAGTGCTCGTTTTGCGGAGTTTGTACTTTGTTAGCTGGCTATATGGTACGTATTTTAGTTTTGTGTGTCGCTTCCTCCCATCTCTACATGCATTCTGGCTTGATTCACTTCCTGTAGAAGCTGATAAAGATCACGGCAGACAGCTAGCTAATGGCTAACATGCTGAACAATATATAGCAGTCCATACATGATTTATACCCTGTGTGTCGACCAACTAAAATAGACGTACTGTCACCACCATATTATAGTAATACAGATTATTGCTTGTGTATGTATGTAGAAGCAGAGTATAAAGAAACTCACCTGGGGATAGGGGAAATGGCCAAGAGCCAGCTGGGAAAAGGAAAAAACAATTAGGCAATTAATGTGAATCAAATTCGAAAAATAAAGAACGAACAGATACACACATCCTCACAGTCAAAAAATCTCTGATAAAAAAAAAAAAAAAAGATCTGTCTAAAAACTTGCCTCACACAATACCCAAAATGTTGTTTAAATCCCTCTGCGCCCCAATCCATTTATCTCAAACAGCACGTTCACTTGTACACTTTACCCTGCAGCTTGTGTTTCTTCAACAATACTGTTTAAAAGGCTTAATGTGCCACTGACTGAGAGACTCAGGCATCCAGTGGTTTAAGAAGAAAAAAAGGTTTGAGAACAAGCTGGAGTGCAACAAGCCTAAACACTGAGTGACGGATGTTGTTTTATTCCTTCCAAAGAACTGAATGATGAACAGAAATTTAAACCAAGAAATGGAAAAAGAAGAGCAGAGCAGGCGAAGGACTGTTTAAATAAATAACCTGTAACCTGTGATGATTGCTTTCATGTTTTCATCTCTGACCTGAGTTCGCCTCAGTACTTGCTGGCTCTAGTTACGAAATGAAAATGATTAAATAGTGAAGTTCGTTGGTTAATTCCTCCCGACTGCCAGGCATGAAGTAGCATGACAACTGCCCTCACTGACCAACAAAAACGCCCAGTCAATAAATTTGACAGATGTCTTTTTTCTCTACTCTGAATCAATGACTCTTTTAATTGTTAAGATATTCAACAGTATTGACAAATACACAAAGCCTATTTGTCACAACCACTGAGAGTTGCTGACAAAAACAAATTAAAAATCAATATAGCTGATTTAAACTACTAGCACGGCAAATTCACTACAGGAATTTCCTCGGTAGCGCGTTTGTACGAAGGAATGCACTGGGACATACATGTACGCCATGATTCTGTATCAAATAAATTCAGAAAATGTATTAAAACAACTGCTCAAGTAATTGTGAAGTGAAGTTGAGAAACACTGGCAGACAGAACATGGTGCATTGATTATGTACAGCATGACCTACAATGTAGTTTTAAATAAACAGCTTCAAATATTCCTCAAATAATATCAAATTTCTACTGTCCACACACACAGCTCACTTCAGGCATATAGGGGCTCAAGTAGGGTTAACGGTGGGAGAAGATATACAGAAGAGGACAGTGAGTAAAAAGTGTGTGTGCATGTGTGTGCGTGTGTGTTTGTGCATGTGTGTGTGTGTGTGTGTGTGTATAGGTCTTTACTGCAGTCAGTGGGAGATTCTGAGTGTGATCCATGCATAGCTGTAGGCCAACATCTGTCTGGACAGGCTGCCTGCAGGGACTATTAATATCTCTTAGCTAACACACACACACACACACACACACATTAAAATAATCAAAAAGAAAATAAATAAATAAAAAAAGAAAGACACCGTGGTGACTGTGCCAGCATGCAAAACATGTGGAACAAGTGAGTGATCGGCAACAAGTGACGAGCAAGACTGTGTAACTTATGGGTCTCAAACTCAATTTCTCCGGGGGCCGCATCAGGTTTTCCACAAGAAAAGCTTTGTTTTTAAATTTTCAATCTTGTCAAATCTCTTTAATTTTATTTTTTAACACAAAATAAGACGAAAAAATAAATAAACAAATTAAGAATTATTAAGAAAATAATAAATTAATCTGTAATAAATAAATAAAATAATAATAATGAAAATAATAATAATCCTAATAATAATAATTAGATTTCTCTGGTCAGCGACTATATGAGGTTTCTTCAGTCTTCTATATCTGCTGTATTTAGATTCTAATGTCTGTATTAACAGTTCTTTAACCTTCTTCTGAACATGAATTGTCCTGAACATGAATGGAACATTGAAGAACATGAATTGTTCTGCACAGTTCGCACAGATTCATACATCTAGATTTTTTTGTGCGTACGAGGTTTTGTGGATTTAAGCATACGCTTTTTTTCAGTAAGAATTCCAAGCAAGTCTTTGTACATGAGGCCCCTGATCTTTGAATGTGAGGGTAAGAACACGTGCAACTTACAGGATACAACTTGATGAATTAAGTTCATCAGCATGTAAATGCAGACTGTAGCCTAAATTGAAAAAGAACATATTAATATAATTATATTCAAAATGAGTCAGTATATAAAGCGAGTATAATGCCAATCATTACTTAGCTAATTGTAAACCGAGATTCCCAGAATTATCCCCAATCCCTAATACATGTAGTCAACAGCCATAAAAATATCATACATTTACCTACTCGGGGTCATATACCAAAAGAAAGGCCCAGAACCTAATTTATTCACTGCATATCTCTATGTTGAATTTCAAAAAGACTTAAAGAGTCTGCTTTTGTTTAATGTCACCCTAATTAGGTCATTTACATGGCATATTACATAATTTGACTATTAATGTGGGTAAACTGATGATATGACTTCAATATAATTATTTGTGCATGTTTCTCTTTTTTAAATGTTTTTAGACACATGGGGTATTGCTTTTGGGGAAATTAGCCACCTTCCCACCTCATGAGTTCAGGGCACTAATTAAGTCATTTCACATCCTTTAATGAAGTTCTAGATTCAGGATCATTTGGCTCTGGATTTGACCAGATACAGCACTAATGAACTTTGGCCATTAATTTAGCCAATTAACAATCGTTAATCAAGTTTTTGCAATGGGGACTTTCACCATTGCTCTCAGCGTATCAAAATCTATAGTAACCAGTCGTTTTCGTGTCTTCTCCAGAGGTGGCCAACAGAATTCAACTTCTAGGCACTTTTTTGGCATTCATGCCCCGGCTTATTGATTGTACCCTTGAAGTTTCATACAAATCAGTACCCTCTAGTGGCCAATGCCCACCAACTCTGATCCAGAGCAACAGACTGTTATCACAAACAAGACTCATAAGTTACATGATATTAGCATTTACTAAGATCAAGATATACAAAACTTTGTACTTACTGTAGTTCCTAACTACTAAAATTAGTTTGTTGATAATTAGCACATTTTTTATCAAAATTTCTTTTGATAACTTTATGCCAGGTCACTCTCAAAATCATGCATCCAAAGTTTAATGTAGATTGGACAAATGCTCTAAAATTTTAAAAAAGAAAGAAAAAGGTTTTGCACATTTTTCGATTTTGCAGTTAAAAAACATAACTTTTAGTGGAGCTGGTGATGGGTGGCTAGAAAAAGGTTCAGAAAGAGTCTGGCAGCTTATTTATTAACAAAACTGGACTAAATGAATGTGAACATTTTGGAAGTGTGAACTTAGTGAAAATAAATGAGCTATGAATATGAGCTAGTTCATTTTAAGCTGTATGAATTGAACTATTTTATTCTAAGTGTGAACTGGCACAGTACTGTATGTAGGACCATGACACGACACTATACCACATGTCACATAGGTCAATTATTTATTTTTAAAATAAACTGTTGTATGGCTAAATGAACTACAAGGGTAAAAATGGAGGAAAAATACATTTAAAGTTTAAAAATTCCTTAGCAGTATATATTTATGTAAAAGCTTCGTCTGAAGCTTATATTTATCTCCTGTGAAGATGAAACTAACTTTAACTTGCCTAATGTTATAAATTTTATGTAAATGGTTGAACACTTTTTTTGTTTGCTGTGAACGGAGGTAAAATAAATCGTTTGCTATGAATACCTTCTTGTTTGCAGTGATGAATATTACATGTAAATGGTGGCATGTTTTATTTTGGTAAAACATACTGAGTATCAGTGGTATTTCACTGTGCATCATGTTATGAAAATGTAATAGACTTTCTATTCATTCTAACACAATATTAGGAATGCATAAAGGTTTTCAGCTCAAGGACAGGATCGGAGATAGCCCTGGTTCACTGCAGTATAACAGTAGGATAACAGGGCAAGCCAATTAGTGGGAATTTGACCTGTTAGCCATTGCACCATTGCTGTCAGAATAGATTTTATTTATTTATTTATTTATTTTTAGATAATGTCTGCCATCTGATCAAGGTGATATTTTTGTCAGTTAACAAAAGTTTGCCACGAAACACACCTTATTACCAACCATTATCTTAGAGAGGGTTATTATCTCTTGTCATCATTCCTGTCAAGCGTTACTGTGTTCTTTGCAGGCTGGCCTTTATCGTTTAATTGGCTTACACTTTATATTCTGGATAAAACTGGAATGGCTCGATCCTTCCAGTTTGCTGTCTTCTTCAAAGTAATCAAAATCAGAGAGCTCTGGAGAAAGTTGAGTTCAGATCCTATGTTGACATCTTCGTATGTATGGCTGTGTACATTCAGCTTGCTGTGACTCATGTTCATATGTGATATATATATATGAACTATACTAAATATATATGTGATATATATATTATATGTATATAAGGTAGGCCTTTAATTGCTTTTGTCAAGTTATTTAATTGCTTTTGTCAAGTTATCAGTAATTTACATAGAGAACCTCCCTAAACTCCCCATGTACACTATTAAACTGTTTTTTTCTGGCTCTCCCCAAAAACCTAACTTTACTGTTGACAAAGGAAATATGGTTTCTTTGAACCCAGCCTTTGAAATCAGCAGGGGATGCTGTTTATACTAACCTCTCAAAATGTAGATCATAACCGCATGCCAGGATTGCTCTCCAAACACTGCGAATGTCCTGTTTGGCTCGATCAACAGTGAACTTTAGGAAACCCTCTAGAGTTAAGTACTTCTCTTCTGGTACTGAAACATACGTAAAGCATAAAGAATCCATAATATAGTTCCATAAATACACTGTATGTCCAAATGTTTGTAGACACCTGACAATCACACCTATATATGAACCTTCCTGAAACTGTTGCCACAAAGTTGGAAACACCTAATTTGCCCCCTGCAGATAGAATTCACAAGGTTGGATACAACATAGTAATACCATGCTGCCAAGCAAACATTCTAGTCACACAGCAAGTTAGATTATGGTCACGCCCATTATAAACAGAAACTTACACATTTCTTGAATACCAACTAACTACATAAATAAATAAAAATCATTAACAAGTGTCTTCATTTCTGAAGTTTTTGGCCATCTCAATGTATGTTTATTGGGGAAAAAATCCATAAGGACAAAGAGGACTACAAGCCAACAAGTACTACAAACCATCCACAACAAAAATGTTTGCCCACAAAGTTTGAACGGACTTTGAAATTTTAGACTTTTTTAATGCTTTTGCCTTCAATTTCTTGCTTCACTTTTAACACAGTCAAAAACAAAATACCTGCTTACAGTCCTCTTTTTGTATTTAAAAAAAGAACATAATATGTCAGCCTTTATTTATAACACAGCTGATATCAATCTAACTAATTGTGTAACTGGAATGCTTGCTCTCCATCATGCCATTACTATGTGATAACCCAGCATGTGACCTCTTCATGCAAAAGGGCCTATTGCACAATTACCTCTAGTACAGAAAAAGTTCCCTTTACTGAAACTAAGAGGCCCAAACCTGTTTCAGCATGACAATGCCCCTTTGAGTTTGCCAGGGTTGGAGGGGAAAAATCCAAGTGGTTTGCGGACAGCCCTGACCTTAACCATACTGAACTCCTTTGGAATGAACTAATGAAATTCTGAAATACTCAGTGCGATTACATTAAAATGTACTTTTTTGATGCACGATAACTGTCGTTAGAAAAGAGTATGCCATTGGAGAGTAGGCCCTCAGTGTGTTTATGCCCTGCGATGGCCTGGCTGTTCAGGGTGTACCCTGCCCTCGCCCAGAGTCGGCTGAGATGGGCGCTAGCCTCCCCGGGAGCCTTGTTTTCTACAAATTTCTGAATATTTAACTCATTCAGCTAGCGCAGAATAAAATTTTTCTTTTCGTCAGTCCAGAAATTAACAGCTCTAAACATAACTCGATCTGTTTACTGTTTATCTTCCTTCTTCAGTTATTTCCAAGTCAAAGCCCAGAACCAGAACTGAGAAGCATGGGCAAAGTTTCCAGTTCAGTTTAAGTCCATTTGAAGGATTTTATAAGCAGTAAAAAGCTTGACGATGATTGGGCTATATAGCCGTGTTGGTCCGAATTTGAGAAAGTTAATTTAATATCCTTTCAGTCAAACTAACTACATAATTAGATTTTTTTTCTAGCTTCCTGTAAACATACTGAGCACATTTATCCCTGGCCTCTTCACTTGACATCAGTGCCCAACTTCTTTTATCCATCAATGGCTGAATGAAAAGCCGTTCCAGAAGAGTGGAGATTATTATAACAACAAATATGGAATTCATCTGAAATAGGATTTTCAAGAAACACATACAGTAATGACAGCCAGGTGCCTGCAAACTTTTGACCATATACAGCATGTAAACACTCGCGCACACACACACACACACACACACACACACACACACACACACAAAATATGCAGGCACACAATCATTAGTACTGAAGCACTAATATTAAATAGCCATGAATTCTAATACAGTTTTTCATAAACACAGATCAGCCAGAACAGAACAGCAGATAATAAATAATCAACTCCAAATTCAATCTGATGGAAGCAGGAATTGTTTTAAAAGGAACAAACATAATGTTCTAAGTGACACTGACAATGGCTGCATTGTGTTGGCTAAAGGTCTAGGTCTATTCATCTCCAAAATGGTAGGTCCTGTGGGGTGTTCAGCTAAGTCTTGTGGGGAATGCAGCGATAAGCTCCTCCTAATTTGGTTATGAAAGAAAGGTGTCAGAACACAGTGCACTGCAGCTTGCTGCATAAGGGACAGACTTGCTGCAGACCAGCCAGGTGGTGTTACTGTTATGGCTCATTAGTGATCACTTTTAGAAAATATATCTATAAATTTCCTGAGGAGCATGAACAACAATGAAAGTAAGTTGTAGACGTCAAGAGATTTATGCCATGAATCATGTGAACTTGCACAATCATTGATGAACAGAGTAAATTCAAAAAAGCCATTCAACACCTTCTGGTTTCTTGGTAGGCAATTTTTCAGTGTCTTTTTCATCAGGCTTAGCTTTATCTGGAGACTTGGGCTTGAGGACTGGTTTCTTCTCATTTAATGCAGTCCTGGGGAAAAACATAAATTATCATTTCTACAGAAAGACGACGTTTATTTATTTATTTTTTTTGATGCACACTTTTACCGTTAACACCAGATTTACATTTATCCATCTGGCTGACACTAAACCAAAACAACTTACAAATGAGGTATATTAAAAAGAGAATGTAAGTTGCACTGGATAAGGGCATCTGCCAAATGGCAAAAAATGTAAATGTAAGGTTGAATGTTAAGGGACAAAAAGCAGTAGTATGGTAGGATTGAGATTTGACTGCAATTTGAATCCGCAACCACAAGTAACTCAAAGACTCCCCCATAAAGCCACCACTGCTCCCTGTTAAAGGTTATGACACAATAAAGGCTGGTGTAAACCCCCCCCCAAAAAAAAAAAAAAACCTAAGGTAATTTAACCTTTCCTTCCATCTTGTAACATTCGCTGTGTGATGACACTTGCTTATAAAAATAATGAAACACTTTTGCTGCTATGGACTTCAATGTTACATGCATAAAAATAAGCTACTTCTTGATGGCACAGGCTGTTTAATAACTTTTTCTGCATTGCCCAATTCTGTGTAAATAATACACATGGCCAATACGAGTAACGTATCATGAATCTCATCCCTGGGCTCAGTGTTATGTAATGGTAATGGTATGGATCATTATGCTACTGTATTGTTTATAAGGGAAACCTGAAGTCAGCTGAGACTGACAAAGCACGCAGATGAGTGACAAAATGTTTCATCCACTTAATACTTCGTGTCTAGATGGCTTCAGGGTGATAATGTTCAAGTAAATTTCATTTGTATAGCAATTTTTTACCATAGACTTTTCACAAAGCAGCTTTGCAGAGCAAAGTTTTGAATTTAAACATTTGAATATGAATATATGAATAAATCCTATACATCCCTAATGGACAAGACTCTGATGATGATGGCAAAGAAAAACTCTCTGAAATGACATAAGGAAGAAACCTTGAGAGTAGCCAGATTTAAAAGGGAAACCATTCCTCATGTAGGTGACACCAGACAGTGTGATTGTAGAGATCTTACATAACAATAATGTGATGAAACCATAACAGGTTCTGTTTCATTCAGACACAAAGTTACCAGTGGGGCCCTGTTAATTTTAAAGGTGTGGCAGCGCCCCTCCTTCTTTGCGTAATATCTATTATCAACCCCTTTTTCTTGCTGAATGTTCAAGATAAGGTTGTTCTCCTGGTACCATTTTTTAGAACTGGAGGCCAGGGATTAGGTAAACCATTACAGGGTCATTAGCAAAGCTGAGAACAGCGGTAGAGTACAAGAGTACAGCTGGGGTTGAGGACACAACCCTATTGGTTCCAGTGCTGAGGATGAGGAAGGCTGAGAAATATCTGCCCATTCGTACTAGTGTCATCTGCCTGTCTGGTTCCATACATCACTGGTCATGATGATGTAGTCTAGCTAGACTAGACTTGTATCTCCACAGAGTTGGTAGTAAACCGTCTGGGTCAACACAGCACCAAATCATTAAAATTTTAGGGTCCCCAAAATTGATAGCAATCTTCAGATTGATACTTATTGTATGTATTGAACAGGCCAAAAAAGGATGACAGGAGGGTGTACTGGAAAAGGGAGGTAAAAAGGAAAGAGGCTTAAATGCACCAGTGACTTTCACCTATGACTTTGGTGTGTGCAGGCAAAGTGAGGCATCATACCAAAACACTATAAATAAAGCATATATACAAAAAGCCTGGGATTAAGCTATCGTGCATACTATGAAATATAATCCAGTAAAAATTTTTAAGGTCATAGTCAAGCTAGAGCCATGTGAAAAAATAGTGCATCCCATGGAAACTGTTGATTTAAAAAAAATAAAAACCTTATTTGAACAATCAAACCTATTTACAAGCAATAACCCGCATAAATTTAAATCATGTTTGTTTTTTTTCCAGATTAGGTGCCATAAATTAAAATCTCCTACAACCTTAATCTTATTTAAACCTGATATCTGGGGTCTGGTATCCTCTTTGCTTTTTAAGTTTGTGTTGTCACTCTGCCAAAATCTAAATAGCTCTCTTCAGGGAAAAAAGGGTTGTGAATGCCTAGGAGTCTAGCAAGTGTACTAATGTAATGATCATAAAATGTAATAATGATAACAAATAAAAATAAATAAATAAACAAATGAGTGCCAATATTTCCAGGAAGTCTATCTGGGAAGGACCTGGGATTTTGAAATGGACCATAGTGTGCTCTGGACCATAGTGTGAGCTAGAATCAAAAATCAGGGTGTTTCAAGTATTACAGTTATTGAAAACAGCCGGGTGTCAGGGGGCCCCAGCCACTATGTAGCCTTTGTGACCTTAAGTGGGATTTAATAGGTCATGCAAGGAAGCAAAATTTTTATGATAATTTTAAATATGTACAATAATATGTAAGCTGTGTATATGAGAAAATAGTATAATTAAAAAGAAGCCGATTTTATGTAATGTATACTATGAAAAAATATTCCCATCCTTCACATACGAACGCATTTTAACAGTGACACTAAGAATAAAGTTCAATAATTAAAGAAACTGAAAGAGGAAATAAGCTTTATCCATTTTATCGTGGACATAATGTGGGGATTTGAACAGGATGGTATATGGGAAAAAAACTCAAATTATGAATGTGCTATTTTCTCCACAGAACAACATTATGTCTATTTATAGTTTTGTTAAATAAACCATTTTTAAAAATTGAATTCTACTTGTGGTTTGTTCGGGTATAATATCGTTATATAGGTATGATAAACATTTTTTGTTCAAATGTGGTAAAATAAATTCAACAATTATAAAGGGAGGTACTTATTCATTTCACATGACTACACTGGTATTAATAAAATGTTAACAGAAGACATTTGGGTTTGAGATCGAAGAGGATGATGGGCCATAATTATTGGGACATGATACAGACGATAATACATAAAAGTCTTAATAATTGCTATTCTTAATATCAGTCATATTATATTTGTCACATTCACCATTACTAACCTGCACCATGCCAAATTTAAAATTTGTTGTAAATACTGAAATCTTACAGTGCTACATAGGACAGTTATTTTTTCCCAGATAATTAGACTTGAGGCAGTTCATGATGTAAACCTTCACATTCGGTGGTGATTAGGAGTAACACACGAGTGGTACTGGGAAAAGCAGTGTCTGAGTCAATCAAATATATGAAATGTTTGTAGGAAACATAATTATTGTTCAGCAATGTAGATTTTATTTTTTAAACACTTTTGAAAACGACTCACATTCCATTGTTTTGTGTGACATACCGTACACTGTTGAGAACAGACTTTTCTTTTATGGGGGGCTTGATGATGGATCTTTTTGTGCTGACCACTTTTCCCTGCTGCTGTTCCTTGCTTGACTTGCTGTACCTGCATTTAGTGGCTTTGATGGTACCATATTTAAAAAGAATCTAAAAACAGAAAAAAGTTTGCATGTTTTTTAACAAAAGATATTATAAAGGTTGCTTCATCTACATGTTTTCTGAAAAATATATAAATGCAGAAGTGCTTACCTGTGTGAGCTGATCATCAAACACTTTCTTTGACGGGCGTATGTGGTTGAAGAATACATGCAAAAGGTTACCAGGCGTTTGGGAGCTGATTTGTTCTTTACTGAGATAAATGTCAGAAATTTTCAAGGGCTTGGTTGGTGTCAGGCTTAGCAACTGTTCAGAGTGTACACAGCTCTTGAAGATGTCAGTGAGCACATCTCGTGCCCCAGTGACTAATTTGTCTCCTATATAAGACAATAAAATAGTATAGATTAAAAGTGAAATACATTTTTAATAAATAAAAAAGAAACAAATAGATTTACTAAGATGTATTATTTTAAACTCTCATTGAAACAGATTTATTTCATTAAATTTAGATTATACACTTAAGCATCTAAGAAATCCAACCTCTAAGGGTTTTATTAAGGAAGTATTCTTCAAGAACAGAACTGCCTTGCGTATCAAACAGACTCTGATTGACACTGGAGGCAGTCAAGATCTCTTCAGTGGTTATTTCCATTAACTCCTCCTCTCCTTCAAGGCTGGACAGGCCAATAAGGTCACTGCTGTTGAAGAGACTTGCACGAATCTTCTCTACTTTCGCTCTAGCCCGTACCTGTAATGGGAGAGAAAGTTATTTTTCATTTGACAATACACAAAAACAGTCAACTTTCAACTAAATTAATCTTTCCACTTACCTCTATAACCGCATAGCCTTTAATGGGGCATGCCAAACTGACATTACTCTTTGAGGTGGCTGCATACAAAGCGTCTGATACTGCAGCTGCCTCTCCACTGTCAAATTGCTCGCCAACACTACCAAGACTACCAAGGCTTCCTGTGCTACAAAGGGAGATATCAAGGCTTTCCTGACTAGAGACTATGCAGAGGTCTGAAGGTGCCTGTTGTTGGGAAGGGGCTACAGGTTGTGTCACAGTGGCAGCTAATAGTTCCTGATCCACAGAAAGTTCACTACCAGTCCTGGAGACCCCTTGAGAGGAGCTGCAGATGGAGGTCTGGCTCGTTGAAGCTGAAGCAGTCATGCTCAGAGCTGGGGTTGCACTACTGGAACCATCTGGACTTTCTATACTCCCTGGATGAAGCTTTTCTGCTCTATCATCTTGTGATCCTAAGCTCTGAGTGCCAGTCACAGTTCCTTTGGTCTGCTTTAAGTCTCCTGACTGACGTGGAATGAAGATTTCATCTTTAAAGAGACCCCCATGTGCATTGCAAGCCCTTCGGATTGCATTACGCACCACAGCTTCTTCCAAGTGAGTTGGAATACCAGAGAGCACCAGCAGCCGATTATGAGCAGTTGGACTGACCAGGGCCTGAGAGGCATCAGCTACTGCATCCCCAGTCACACTCAATCCCTGGGGATCCTTGTATATCAGGTGCCGTAAGATCATGAGCAATGTTAGCCCACGATGGAACCATAACATGTCTTCTGGTTTTCCCCCAGCCACATTCAATAATGCACTCTCACTTTCTGAAAGCTTTGTGCTGCTCATGGAGCCCCGTTTTCCTGAGGCTGTGGCTGCAACAGTTATGGCTGCTGTCGCTCGGTCTCGCTTCAGCTTGACCTTTTTGCGTTTTGATAACAAACTTGGGCTTTGTGGGGTTTGGCCTGGTGGTGATAATGAAGATGATGAAGAATCACTAAGGTTGTGTGCGCTGGATGAGGAAAGATTGCTTACAGCCAACCCTCCACTGGCCACATTAAGTTGCAAGGTAACCTCTGCTACAGCCAGACACACCTCCATAAGAGCATGGAAATATGTGGAGAAACGGCTTTGTTCAGATGACAGTGCTAAGGAGTTTCCAGAAGTGCTTCCACCAGTCAGTCCCCAGCTCTGAGTCTCACGGTCATAAAGCTTCCGTAGCTCTGTCTGGAGAGCCATGAGCACAGCCAAGCATGGATTGAGAAGTAGAGCAATGGAATTTGACAGGCCTGAGGAACCCTTGCGTTGTTCCAAGTGATGGATCTTGCGAAAAAGCTCAGCAAGCAGGTGGAAGAGGAACTCCTTGATACAAGGGGCAAGATCAGTAGACCAAAGAAGCCCACCTTATGAAAAAAGAAAATGTCAGATTAGGTTACCTGATTTACTGGACTCTCAGGAAAGTCTTTATTTTTTTTAAAGGGTTGGATTGATAGAGGATTTCAAAGATTTTCATTCATTCATTCATTCATCTTCTGACCGCTTATTCCTTATTAGGGTCGCGGGGAGGCTGGCGCCCATCTCAGCCGACTCTGGGCGAGGGCGGGGTACACCC
>JAOUQZ010000035.1:7329091-7341715 GCA_028564935.1 Neosilurus hyrtlii
ATATATATATATATATATATATATATATATATATATATATATATATACATATACATACACATACATACATACATACACATACATACACACACACACACACACACACACACACACACCCCTCTTCTCCTGATGACTACCAAACTGCCCTATAACACTTTATTTGGAACATAAAACAGCAGAATATATAAACACACATATGCCCACGTGTGCACACTTCCACAATCCTGGCTGTAATGACTAATTGAAACGACCCACAAAACAGACTAATGAACAAATTAGAACTCCTAAAAGATATTTTTATGTACACTTTTATTGCTCAGTTCAGTTGAGTTTTTTTTAAACCATGAGAGTCCACAGAATTCAGAGTACTTCCTCTTTACTGTCCTATAAAGTTGAGCTCGTAACAGGCTGAGATCACAGCACAGTCTGGACCACGGCAATAAACCACAGCGTGCGTATTGATCTATTACTGGATCAACACCCCAGAACAATGAACCTGTACTGCCGTGTAATCGTCAGTGGCCACCGCTCATAAACAGGATCCAGGGTTTAAAGGGCAAGGCTGGGATCGTGGCACACTCACACATCATTACTGGGTTGCCAGGTATTCAGGGCTATTCAGCTATTTAAGTGACTTTCAAGCTGGTCGACCCACACACTCACAGACTCTAGCTAGGACAAATGATAAAATGCAAAGTAAGGTAGTTTGCGTCCATTTTCCAAATGTGGTTTCAAATACCCTGGAGGCAAAGCCGGATTGTCTTATTTTTGTAAACGTGTGGGTGTAAGCAAGAGGCATGCTCTGACATATAATAACAGTACACCTGGAAGCACAGCAGGTTAGGTGAACACATTTATTTTTTTTAAGGAAAGCAATTTAAACTAATACCCCAGGCACTGTAGTGTAGCATAGCGTGATGGTTACAGAAGTGTTTATTTTACATAGTGCAGACAGGGTGTGTATGCGTGTAGTAAAAGTGACGAAGGACAGCGGTGGTAGATAGATGGCTACATGGCCTTGTTATTCCCATGACACATACCGAATTACATTGTCAAATTTTAGTCAGCAGACGAAACACAAACCAGACATATTTACATTTGCCCTCAATAAACAGCCAAAACACAACCTGTGAGAGTATTCCAATGATGTGCATGTAACTACAATGGGGATGAACAGACGCCTACGTGTCAAACAGCCCCCAGTCAAACCTTTACATGGTGAAAAAAATATAGAACGCCGTATCCCATCAGCCAGGACACCTAAAGCGCAGGACAAACTTTATATGTTTAAGGCCACTGTGCCAAGGTCAAAGGTCACATATTCAAAGGTCACATGTGCAAATTAGCTACCCCCTGCACAGGTTTAGGTCATAGGGAGTGCTTATGCAAAATTTCAGTAAGCTATCATGCATATAACCTGAGTAATAGCCCAGACAAACTGCACATGTTCAAAGTCACTGTGCCAAGGTCAAAGGTCACATATTCAAAGGTCACATATGCAAATTAGCTATCCCACGCACAGCTGCGCATGAGCTGAGCAACGGCCAGGACAGTTATAGTTACGCGGGGTATGTAACTATAACTGTCCTGGCCATTGCTCGGCACCTGCCCAGCTGCCAGGCCAATGACAATAAGCCTCATGCTATAACTGGCTGAGGGGTAACAACCCAGTTCTTAAAGTGTATCTGTTGTGAATTTGTGTTACTAGCTATTAAAAATTATCACATATAACATCAGCGGTTCCTAAGCATACTCAGAGACATGTGGCCTTTCTGATTCGCTGTTCCAGCCTGTTAGTGATGTGAACTCGTTGGATTGGCTGGGCCGTGACCTGGGCCGTGACCTGGCTGGGCACTGACCCGTGCAGCATAACACATCATCGTCCAGTGTTGAGCTGCACAAACAACAAACCCAGAAATCATAAAAAACAATTCTTTTTTGTTTCTAAACCAACTGAATACAGGAAAGCCAAGTTGGCGAAACGTTAGCGTCATGCACATCTCTGGGCACATTCTTGTCCTCAATGTCACTGGAATGTGACGTCTCACTGTCTCCACATTGACGTCACTTCCAGGGGAAAAAACGACAGCTAGCCCCTGCAGCTCTCAAGTCAGCCCCGTATACTTATTACCCGGTCCAGATCAACTAGGCCAAAAATATCATGCCAACAACACTAATAATTGGGAAATAATTTAAAGAGCATGAATATTTTTCCAGGACGGTGACAATAATAGGGTGAAGATTTTATGCGCAGCTCAGGCTATATATATTTTCTAAAAAAAAATAATAACAATAATAAACAAACAAACAAACAGATAATAAATAAATAATCGCATCTTTGATCAAGTGCCAGATTATTATATAATCCCTACCAAACCTTGACTCCACACTTCACAGAATATACAACCAAAATAATGACAAAACTTTTCCCCATCTTACTTCATAGCATCCATCTTATATACACTAATATACATTACCGCATATTACAAAGCTGCATTTATTATTTTAATTTTATTCCAATAAAATGAGCTCAGCTGAAAGTTGAATGGTCATATCCATATTAGCTTCAGTATCCATCATAAAGTACCAAAATAAGTTCAGGTTTTCAATCTGAAAGCATGTCAGCTGTTCATAGTGAATAGGTGTCCTGTCATGTTATCCACTTGGTAGCAATAGATCATTCAGGTAATAGAAACCGGCTTCACAGGAGTCAAACTGAATCAATTTCATTCCTTAGCGCCAAAAATCGATATTTTCCCGCATTTGGCAACCTTCAATTTATAAAATAAATAATCGTCCCGGACCCAGCTGCCTGTCAGAAGCTTCGGGCAGGCCGAGAGGACAAGGCTATTGAGGAAGTGTGGAGTGGTGTAGAGAAGATGAGAAAATATAACTAAGCAAGATACAGTATGTGTCCTTTTGCTTCAATTACACCATATTCACAGTACTCTTTATTCAAAAGTAACGAAGTGGAACGGTCAGTGAAGAGATAAATGTGTGTGATGAGCCCAATTCAAATTCAAGGTAAAGACAGGGTGAAGAGCGCTCACTTGTATACGGTTCCTCCATTTCCATGGCCAAGCTGCTCCTGGTACTGGATGTCTTGTTCATTTATCTTAAAGATTAAAAGAGAGAGAGAGAACAGGAATGAAAGATAGATACAGAAAGGAGAAAGGACACACGGCCATAAAATAGAAAGATGCCACTGGGGAACAGAAATATTTGGGGGAGAAAAAAATGCAACCGCGGGCCATAAACAACAAGGTTCGTCTCTCGGGTCGTTTCAAGAGGAGCAGCAGAGCGAGTGCAGGATCAATAATAACATTTGCTGTCCAATTTAGAAAAGGACAAGTTTGGGGGAAGGAGAGATGGCAACTCTAACGATCATTTGTTTACCTGTGCTGTCTGGCTTAACTCTGACAAAGGCTGTCAAAACATGCATAAAACACATTGGCCCCCTGCTGACACCAGTGGGCTATAGGGAGAAGTTTGTCCTCTACTAGCAAGATACCCAGACTGACCTCCTTCCACTCCAACACACATATGAAATATGATCCATCTCCTTGAGCTAATGCTGATCGCTGGGAGATGCCTGAATATGACAAAATTGTGGCAGTGCCCCTTACATAAGATAGTAATATATGCACACCAGTCAAAAGTTTTAGAACACCCTCACTTTTAAGCTCTCGCCCACAAAGTGTCCGTACGTTTGTCTGTCACACTTTAGTTTCCGGACATTTACTTGCCGCGCACTGAAGCAGGGGCTTTCAAACTTGGTATGCTTGTTGACTACTATGAGTGCTAGGATTAATTTGTGTGAGAGTGACCTTGACCTACTTTTCAAGGACACAGAGGCCTAATACTGTGTATTAGGTTTCTGGGCATTTACTTGCCGCACGCTGAAGCTGGGGCTTTCAGAATTGCTCTGCTTGTTCTATATTGGCATATTATGAAATGTGTTTTTCGGCGGGAGCGTCTGGACCCTGTGGTATAATTTTTTGGCTTGTTTTTATTGACGTCTGAGCAGTTTGACATGTCAGTGTGTGTTGAAATTAAAATATATATATAAAAAAAGTAAGTGGACTTGTTCTGTTTAACACAATTTATTTAAAAATTTTAACTCAAAGTAGCCACCTTTTACCAATCAAGTATTTTTCTGAAGGTTCTTCTTACAACTGTTTCAGAAGTTTCCATGAATGCGTTACACTTGTTAGTTGCTTTGCCTTCACCCTTCTGTCCACTTCATCTAAATCAGCTTGATGAGATTCAAGTCTGGTGACTGTACTACCATTCCATGATTTGAAGCCTACCATTTTGTCCTTTTCTTCTTTTTCCCACAAGTCCTGAAACCCCATTAACCAAATGAGAAAATGTTACATTTGTTCATTTATTTATTTAGGAAAATAATCCAATATTACATAACTGACAGTGACAAAAGTATGTGAACCTTTGCATTTCAACCTTGTTTCGCAGAAATAGCTATAACTTAGCACATGTGATAAGTGTTGCTTTTATCATTCCTCCATACAGAACAGCTTCAACTTGAATGTTGGTGGGTTTCCTCACAAGAACTGCTCACACAACATTTCTATTAAGAGCAAGACTAAGTTGGCCATTCGAAAACATTACACTTATTCTTATTTAACAACTTTGCTGCTTCATTACCCGTATTACCGCACAAGGGGGTCTGAAAGTAAAGGTCCACATACTTTTGCCACTTACAGATATGTAATAAAAAATTTTCCTCAGTAAATAAATGTAATATTTTTGCCTCATTTACGTGGTTCTCTTTATCTTTTAGGGCTTGTGGGGAAAATCTGATGATTTTCCATATATTTAAGCAGAAATACTCAAAATTTAAAAGGGTTTGCAAACTTTCAAGTACCACTGTAGTTCTGAAACACTGCATACCTATGTTCCAGCTTTAGATTAATGGACTTCATTGGACTTACGCTTAAACTTCAATAAAACTGAAAATTATTCTAAAAATAATAAATAAATAGAGGTGGCACAATGGTGAAGTGGTTAGCACGGTCACCTCACAGCAGACAGCAGGAGAGTTCTTGGTTCAAATCTAGCAGTTGACCTGGACCTTTATGTGTCGTGTTTCTTCCAGTTACACCAGTTTCCTCCCAGTTTTAAAAGACATGTAGCCAGTGGACTTAATCTACTCCAAGCTTCACACTGGCCTGGAAGTGTAAGTGTGACTGCAACAGACCTGCTCACTCAGTCAAAATTAGCAGTGATTGACTCCAGCTTGCACCAAAAGCCTGAAGGATAAGCGGTATAGATAATGTTTGGGTAAAGTAAAATATAGCTTATAAGAATGTGAATGGTAACCAGTCTCATAATCAATGCACCAAGGTCTGGGCGATGTGCATTAAAGCTTGTGATGAAAATCAGCACAAGTTGTTTCATGGCAGAAATGCGCACTAACACACTACGCACAATGCTTGTGCAATGGTTCTAAACGATTTTCTCTTTTCTCAGCTTTTCCACTAAACATCTCTCTGGTCTTCATGGTGGTTTATTTATGAACGACAAACGAAGACTCAAAAGCTAAGCCATTTAGAGCTATTAATTGTTTAGATAATTAAATTAACATGGTGTGTCTGGGCAACAACGAACACCTGTCAGCAGGACCAGTTCCAATATTTTTGATCGATTGAAAAATGAGTGGGTGCCATGTTTGTCTAACACATCTGGATATACAAGGAGATGAGAGCTGAAATTTGGACACATCATCTCAAAGGGGGGGGTTCTTTTGGACAGTATGTATATTAAAGTATACATTCCATGAAATAAAGTTTGATCTGATTGTCTGATCAGGCTGACAGCATGTCAATAACGACTCAATGTTAAACAAGTACAGTATATTCCCATCACAGCTGAGGCCAAAACTGAGTTAATGCCTTACTGTCAAGCTAGAGGCTTGTTCTAGTACTAGAGGCTACAGCTACTTTGCTTGTTTGTGTTACAGGAGTCACAGTGGACCTGATTCACTTAACTGTCACACAATCGTCACACAAACACTGCCACGCTGCTGGAGAGAGAGGAGAAGTTCAGACCAGTGCAACATGGGTAATATAGAGAACAGAACACCAAAATAAACATCTCAAAGGTACAAGGGAGGAACGCAACGTGAACTGTTTCTCAATAGGCAAAAATATGAATCTATTCACACACAGACACACACGGCTTGGTTTCAAGCTCTGATTTCAGCTTGCAAATCAAAAGGACGGGATGGAATTGGATTGACTCATGGACTTAAGGTTTTTGGGTTGAACAGTTTTTAAAGCTTAAGATTACGTTGCAAACTCCTAACAATTTTTTTTAATGTATGAACCCAGTTCATATCTGAGATCCTTCATAAACCAAATTCCCATGGGTATGAATGATTATGTCCTGTTTGAGAAAAGCATTCATGATATTTAGGCTATTCTCTTCAAACAACCATGACACTGCCCCCTTAAGATATACTGCCAGCTCAGATAATCCACAGGTTCCCTAAAGTTTTCAGGGCTACTTAAAAAAGCCATTCAGATTTCAAAATATTATAATAATATTTTAAAATAACTAACTCTACTTGTGCCAAGTCCACAATGAGGTTCCCAACCATGGTCCTGCACATTTTAGTGGTTTCCTTGCTCCATCACATCCATTTGAAGTCATGATCTGTTAATCAGTTTAATCGAGAGTATAGGAAACAAGGAAAACACCAAAAGGTGAAAGGCAGGGGTCCTTTAGGACCAGGGTTGGGAACCTCTAGTCTGCAGAAAAGAAGTACTTATAATGTACTGTTATGTAATGTTTAAAGTTGTTTTAATTTTTACCTGTGCATCCCTGTTTCGATCGCATTTATATTCTATCAAAGAGCTCAGCTAGAAGTTTTTAGTTGCATGGCTTAAACCAACTGCGCCATCCACCATCTACATCCTTTATCTATAAGAAAAACTGGAGCCAATCCCAGTTGACGTTGGGCGAGAGATGGGGTACATCTTGAACAGGTCACCTATCCATCACAGGGCAAACCATACAACCAACAATACTTTCATTCACACCTACAAATGCATGGGGAGAACATGCAAATGTCACCAGAAAGGCCCCAGTCTACTGTGAGATTCGAACCCAGAACCTTCTTGCCGAGGCAATCATGTTAACCATTAAGTCATGGTGCCGCCCTGCCGGAGGCCAATTTAAATGAGGCTTGTGTTAGACATTATATTGCATTTAAAATGTTGAATAAATTTTATATATCTGTTAGATGAATGGATAATGTGTGCGTTTAACAATCTTTTCAACAAACAGAGCATCCTTGCTCTTGAATATCATAAAATACAGATTACAGACCCTACAGATTCAGCTTTGTGATGTCGGGATTAAACTTTTTTAGCAGTAGCCCGACACCTTTACCGGCCAAGTTAGATTACAATATGTATTCTTGTGAATTACAAGAGAAATGGCAGACACCTATTGGTTTAAAGTGACTACGATTCTGAATACCATTAATATCTCACCAACAAGCTTATAGTGATGTAAAAACCAAATTGCAGACAAAGACAAATTTCAAGAGACACTGTCAATCATGTTTATCAAAACAATATTTTGATAACACAAAGAGAACACAGGATTTCAGTACCTGGCCATTGGTCAGTATCTTTTTCAGCTCTGCTGAGGATTTCTTTAAACTGTTAAGCAGAAACAGTATGTAAGAGTGGAACACTGTTTGCTCTGTCTAATCAATAATTTCTATAAAAAAACAAATTACACATAATAGATAGGATGTTTCACAAAGAGCTTCCACACATCCCCAACATAATTTTAAGTCAATTATCCTAAATCTGTGTGAAGAAACCAGATCCCAGGCGTATATTAATCTAGGTCAATGTTGTTCTTTATCAGTCGAGTGTTCCCTGCTCTAGCTTACCTGAGTCATCTTGTAAGTAGGCTAAAAGCTGTCTGCTTAATTGAGTCAGGTGCACTGGAGTGGAAAAACACACCAGCCATTTAGACTTGGTGTGAATAAAGCCAGTCTAGATGTGGCCGGAATAGTCCTAATAAAGCACCACATAGCCCTGAGGAAATTAATGAGAGCTCATTTGTACAAGTGGTGGCTGCATCACTAGTTTTTATCGGTAAGCGGGTTCAATTTAAACCTGGTCAAGTGTTCCACAGAATTCCCAGGCTGTCTCTAAGGTTTCTTGCTAAGCTTAACCAAGAAGATGCAAACAGGTAACAGTATTTGACATGTATTTGGTGCATGCAGTTATTCCTCATGCACCTGTTGTTAGAGAGGGACTCGGCAGGAGACGATCCTCGGCTGCTGGATGAGCCGTGGCGCGTGTTCACCTAAAAGACGACAAACACCATCAGCACCCTCAGCAAATCAACATGAAATCTAACAACAAACCCAAAGGCCAGTGGGGCAAAAAATATTAAAGAGAGCGAAAGAAAGAGACTGTGGCACACAATTAAAGATGTCTTCTAAAAAAAAAAAAAAGGAAAAGGAAAAAAAAAAGAATAATTACAAACCAACATGATGTCCTTTATATGTCATTTGAAAGGAAGCTTAACAAGGCTACTTGTTCTTAGATCTACATCTGACCAAGTGGGACCAATAAAAAAAAGAAAGAAAGAAAGAAAGTGACTAAAAATATCTAGTCTAATTGAGGTCTTTAGGTCACGCTGGATAGTCCAGCAAAGCTGCGATTCGCTTGTTAATTAGTATCATTTAAAAGTATACAGCTTCCACTGTGGTTTAAAGCCGATTAACTTTAGATTAAAACAAAGGACAAAAGTAAAAGATTACAAAGATTTAGTACAAAACAAATGCTGGACTAGGATTTGACCAATACAAACATACACCTCATATAAATACAAGAAAGCAGCACCCTCATGACTAATGACAGAATGATGGTGAATGGAATAAATCTCATTTCTAATTCTCTTAGAGGGCAAAGGAAGAAATGAAAATGAAAAAGATGAAAAAAAAAAAAAAAAAAAAAAAGCACAGATGTCTCGACTTCAATTGACATTTCTCTAAGTGGTATGCAGCAGTATGTGACGTTTCTGAAACAATCATGGATATTCCTACCTTGAGGCCGTGGATGTTCCGGTTCCCAGGAGTCTTCCCGGCTGCAAAAGCAATTGGTCTGGATTGTAAAGCACATCAGGGCCAGAGCGACAGACGCAATAAAGGAAAATTCAAAATACTTAGGCAAAAAAAAAATTGTAATAATAAACAAATAGGGCTGAGGGAAAAGTTAAAATAATTAAAGAGGAATTCCAGTGATTTTTTTTTTCTACACGGTTACATGATTTGCTCATTGAGAAAAGCCATTCGGATTGTTTAGATGAAATAGACACCTCTTCAGAAGAAACTTAAAAGGAAATGTGCACAATGGGGGAAATATGAACGGGGAGTGGAAGCATTTAAAGTCTCAACAAGCTACCTGTGAAACTTATTACATGAATGGTTACAAAGACATTACCTAAAGCCTTGGAGACTTTTTAGGCTAATTTTATATTAAGAGTTTGTAGAAACTATAATGTAGTGTTTTGCTGTCACTGCGATTCATGCTCTCGAATCCAATCTCTAGAGGTGGACAAATAGGTAGCCTGTTCACCTGGGACAAACAGATTGGTTGTTTATTGTCTGGACTATTGCAGTTTAGCAGTTTTATTACTATTTTTTACTCAATGTAAAGCAATGGATTACTTAGCATGCATAAATGAGATCTTTTCATAATCAGGAAAAGCTGATGAAACAAAATATAAAAGTGTAAAGTGTAACTAATAAAATCACATAGTGTAATCCCATCAAATTTCTATAACAGAGAGGAAAAAGACGCTAGCCTGAATTATATTCTTACATGCAATGTAAGGAGATTATTACAGCTCATAAGCAAAATACTCCCCAATAATTTGGGAACAAGGTGATGTACCTGTAGCAACAGAAAAAAAAATAATGCCTAAAAAGTTATCCCCAAGCTTTCCATAAATTATTACCTTACATAGCATGTATATAACATAGTCACTGTGATTTTTCATTTTCAGTCATTTGTATGTTTGCACTTCTCTGTCATAGCTACTGAGTTGAACATTTGTCCACTGATGAAATTGTAGTTTGAATGATTAACCTGTAATTTCGAGGAATAATATGGAAGTCGAAAACAAATATTTTAATGTTAAAAAATTACAGGAGAGACAACCAGCAAAAAAAAACTGAGTATAACTTCAGGTTATAGAAATTGGTACCCATGGTTCACATCAAAACACTCTATGAGTTCTGTCGTCTTGAGAACTGAATTCGGATAGAAGTCTGTCGAATTCCCTTCAAAAGCTTACTGCTGAGACATCTTGAAAGTTTTTCAGACAAGAATGCATGGACGGAAATCGATGTTTATCCTATGGAAGACGTCCTGCAGAAGGTTTGCAGTCCACTCGGGTACAAACATACATTGCAGCAGAAACCACAAAAGTAGCCCAGTCCACCCAATAGTGCAAAATGGGAATATAGATATCAGGGAGGGAATTACCAGGGATCGCCTGATGCACTATTATCATGATACCTAGCAAAGAACTCACTCATACCAGACGGGATGCTGTGCTACCTGATAAATATGTGAACAGTTCACAGTTGTTGCCAGCTGTTAGGACTATTAGAGGCGTGGCAAAATTTCACCACCTCAAATTTAAACTTAAATTAAAATTAGTTTGAAAAATACATTTTTGGAGCCAGTGTGGCGATGCCGAAACATAAATCACCACACTAAAGAATTACGATAAATAACAAATCAATTTTTCCTCCATCTTTAATAGACAGAGAAAACGGCACATTACAGCTAACTAGGAAAAATAGGTCCAATAAAGCAGCAAGTCGCCCATGCTGCATCAAACTGCAGTATAAAAGATCAGAAAAGACCAGCTTAGCTTTAAATAGATGACAAACACATGCACGCACACCTCACTAACCTCGAGGAAAGATCTGTAGTGGCTCAGGAAGGAGTCCATTCATGCGCTGCTCCATCACTGTATTGTAGTACTAAACATAAACACACACACACACACACACACACACACACACACACACACACACAAGCATTATAGTCCTATGTTTCATGGCTGTTGATGGTCACAGCATGTGCTGGATCTCATGGTATTTTGTAATAATAATAATAATGAGTATACAAGTCATATTCTTAATTTCAAATAAATGTGTAATGATTATTGTGAGTATAATCAGAACAAACCATACAGAAACACACCGTCCTGTCAAAACACTAGACTTTTTTTTAATTAAATGTTTATTCTAATACTTGTTTTTTTTTTTTTTTATTTATGCACTGTATTTTTATTTTTCATTTTTTGATTTTTATTGTCTTCTACTTTTATGTTGAATACAGTTAATATTAAAATGTATGCACCCCTTTTGAAATGGCAGGTGTTCAAAAAAATCCCTCTTAATGTGATACAGCAACCAGAAAAATTCAACTGAAAAACATCTTAGAAAAAAAAAAAAACTCTGAGCCGCCCAGCAGTTCTTGAGAAATAGCCTAGAAAAAATTTATAAGGTCAGAGTCATTTTGACAATGTCAAAGGTCAAACAGGGAAACTGACAAGCCCGTGCACATTTAAACACCCCAGGAAACTTGCATGCCAAATTTCAGAATGATCCGCCCAGCAGTTCTTGAGAAATAGGTGGGTAGAAATGATAAGGTCAAGGTCATTTTAACAAGGTCAAAGGTCAAAACAGAGAAACTGACAAGCCTACATACACCTACACACCATTGGAAACAGTTTTTCAGAATTTCAGAACGATCCACACAGCAGTTCTGGAGCTTGGACCAAACGGTGAGAGTTACAGGAGAAGGAACAGCAACACAGACCCACGCAATAACAATATTGCAACAACCTGGTGGTTGAGGGGTGAAATGAAAAAACATAAAACAACCAAGCTGCTTAAGTGTGCTTAACCTTGTGCGTGTACTACACCATTCATTCTGTTTGGTTAAAAGTCTCCTGTGTGCAGTCCACTTCAAGTCATTACACAGGCTTTTGGAAAGAATTCTGATATGGGATCTGTCGGGGGCCATTCCAAAACAATGATTATTATCATCTGAGGACTTTCTTTACTGACATGGAGCTGTGCTACAGGGGTGTATAGTGCAGGAAGAGGCCTGCAGTTTTGGTGCCAAACCAGATTTGGAGTATTTGGAGATATCATGACCCTTCAACAGCTGTACTCCTACAAGAAGAAAAGCAACCCAGAGTATAATGCTGCCACCACCATGCTTCCCCAGATATAAGGTGGGGCAAACATTTCTTAAATATATATATGTACACATCTACCACTTAAATAATATCAGAACTCTTGGACTTACATCACATTCAGCTTCTTGTACATTAAAACTTCATCATCTTTTCAATTTAATAAAGAGCAGAATAATCATAACTCGAATCTTATAACTCTAATACCAGCCCAACCCAGAGGTAAACAGGTTCCTCTGTAAATGTTCAAATATTAATTCTATCAAAAGTACAGGAATTGTTAAATGCTCAAAAACTTTAATGATAGTAGTCCCAAAGAAAGAATGGTGTATATTTATTATACAAAAGCTATAT
>JAOUQZ010000035.1:7341815-7355941 GCA_028564935.1 Neosilurus hyrtlii
ATATATTCTGCTTCTCACACACAAACACATGCCTTGCCTCCTGCCAAAAGGACATTTCAATTGATGCTTATGCTAATGGAACCATCTGGCTCTGAGATGGACCACCCCGCCTTTCCGTCGAGCACAAGACCTTTGTACCCATACACAGGCCCCGATCACACACAATCAACCTCCTGCAACCACAAATCCAGATGGACATGGCCGGGGGAGGATGGCTGTGTCCATGTGTGAGCGATTGCATGAGCTCAAAAATTACAGCAGTAATCGTACACTTAAAAAAAAAAAAATCAATGAAGCACAGACAAAAACAAAGTACCATTTATGAGCATACGGTAGAGAATAAACTATGTTGTCATTAATGGTAGAGTAGAACAGGAAGAAACTTGCCCTAAGACAGTTCTAAAGGCAGATTCACACAGGAAGTGACAATCAACCATACAAGTCAATGATCGCCAGCAAAATGACGAGAGGCGACAGGTGAAATTCGATGAAAGGCGAAATTTTCTTAAGCGAAGCGTGTGGGCGCTAGAGTTAAACCGAACTGAACTTATCGATTCAAGCAATAACCAATCAGGGCTTACACACACCATTGAATGACAGGTGCCGCCAAACACAAAACCACCAAACCTTTTCCAATTTACTTTCATAGACAGTGTAAAATAAGAGATTTTGTGATTTGCTCGTCACTTGCTGTGTGAATGAGGCTTAACAGGTGCGTTCTTCACTGGGGCATCAGAGCAGTTTCCCACCCAGCCTTATGGGACACCCTCCTCCTTTATCTCAAACAGACTTAATCAAGGAGTTTAGTTTAGGGTGGAAAATAAATTCAGTAGAAATGTAGCTCTACAGGAAATTGGCAGGTTATCAGCTCCATGGAATTTTCATCAAATCCGTCCGGACAGCAAGAACAAAAGACCTGCAGGAGTGCATCTTGAAAATAAAGTTGAATAAAAATAAATGTCTAAGAAAGAGAAGACGAAGACGAAGAAGAGAGTATGATGTAAGAATTCATCTGAAACAGCATTGTGTTCAAATTTCTTATGAGTGGGCTCCATTTATCAAGCTGTGTAAAAAATACATTTTTGCAAAAATAAAGAAATAAATGAATGAAGGAATGAAAAGACGGTGTAGATTCTGCTGGTAACCCGTGCAGAATTCTTTCTTGTCTAGCGCTCGTTCTTGTACCTGCCATCCAATAGAAGAAAAGCCTGCACCCTGCACATTGAACATCAATGCTTTAGCAAGACAAGCAGCGCTCGCATCAGCAAAGACATCATCTTGAAAACAGCCATCTTCTCCTCTGTAACTTAGAAATGGTTCGCTTGAGAAAATTCCGAAAGCACAAACCACTGTCCACTGCAAAGTTGATCTAAAACCTGATGCGACTAGAACTAATAGCACAGAAAACTTATTTCAGCACCTCAGAAACATGGGCACGAAATTAAAAACAAGTTAAATCAAAACTGACCCAAAATATGAACTTTCAACCCAAAAGTAAGAAATATACGACGCCTCATGCTTTTCCTTGCTAGCTAAATAAACAAACAGATGGAAAAAAATACACTTTTAACTTCAAGTTAACCCAAAATCCGAGCAATCAAATTAATCACTAAACCACCGAATGTCTTGTTATTCCTTTATAAATTAAAATAAATTGTAATTTATTAAACTTAAACAACCCCACCCTCCTTTATTTATTTCAATTTGTTTATGTCATTGATTCTAAAGAAGAAAGTGCAGTGAGTAGCTACTGGGCAGAACGTTTCCATTTCTAAACCAATTAAGGAATGCGTTCCTTCTTTTCTATAATAATATTGTTCAAATAAAATTAATTTGATCAATTTACCTGCTTAAAAAAGATTCATAAAAAAATTGGGGTGCAGGTTGAAAAAAACCTGGAGATTTTATTTTGAGGCCATATTACAGCCCTATTATAACAAGATACCATTTCAAGAACTCATGATTTAAGACTTTCTATTAAATTACAGAGAACTATAAATATTGCAATAAAATAACACACTATTAAATTTTTTTTATGTAACCTGGCAAACTGCTGAGCCAGAGGAAATACATTACATCCATTACAGAAAAAGCAACTTCATTCTAACGGTAATTCCATTTCATTTGGAAGTATCACACCAACACACCCTGTCACTGATTACTTTTTCGTGTTTAAGCAAGTAATGTTTCTTCCTTACTTACTGTAGCTCACTTTCATTTCATATAGTTTTATTAATTTAATTCTGCTAATCATTATTACATCTTTTAATGAATCCTGAATTGGCCTAAAGTGGGACTGGTGAGAACTAGAACAGGGACAGGACGGCAAATCAGTCTCTGCAGTTTTCTCCCACAGTTTTATGCAAAGCATTCAGTAGTGCATTTCTTTCCTTCTCTTCTGTGTGCGTGTGTGTGCGTGTGTGTGTGTGTGTGATAAATACATAAGTGTACATGAAGGCGCACTGTAGAAGCAGAGCTGCTGCAGCTGTTCTATTAAATGCCCTATTTATCACTGTCACCTCACAACTGCCTCTCTTTCTCTCTCTCTCTCTCTCTCTCCTCCTACACTTCGCTCTTTCCGTAACGCTCTCTCGTTCTCACCATCGCCTCCAGCAATGTGCCTCTTCTGAAAAAATGTGTGTTCAGACACTTACACCTTTAATTTTCCGCTCCACTTCTTTATTGATTAGGGGCACAATTACCAACTAATCTGTAGCAGTGTATTAAAAGAAATCCGCTTTTGTTGGACAATAACTAAAGGCATTTTGATCAGACGCTGAATGCTAGGTGCCAGAGGGGACACTTGGACCAGACCGTTTTCCTGCTGGTGTCACATCATAATTAATACACCCAGAATCGAGTGGTCCTCAATGACTGAACTGAGATTGGAGGAAAAAACGAGAGTCTGCAATGGGGTATGTCCTACTAGACCCTGAAACCTTAAGCATAACTTAAATATTAATGTAATAATTATATTATATATTTATATATAATAAATACATTTTTTGGGACTAATATTTTCCCAAAAGCCCAGTGAGCTTTAACCTCGCCTCCCAAAAACATCACAAAGCTGCATGTCATATCGAAAGCATTTCAAGAACCATGGAGACGAGAAAATTCTTGCCTACGTAGCCTCGAAAAAGCAGCCGCTTCTCCATTCCTACCAGTTCGACATAATAGATGTCCCTTCATCTGGAATTAATGACATCAATGCAATTCATACACGTACGTCTCAGCGGAGGCCAAACAGCCGCATAGGCAAAAGAACACCGTGCTCGACTACGAACAGAATGATGGCGCACGGTAAACTTTTATACATCCCATTAGTGCTGTGACGTGCATCCCTTGTACAGTTTACTTCCTTCCACACTGGGGCTTCCTCACCGTGGGGGCACGAGGCTAATAATAAGAAAAATAAGCTTTCACACTGACGGCTCTCTGCTTCACGTACCAGATATAAAGGTGCCCATTCACTAGTAATTTGCCTATTTACTAGTAATATGAGTTTTATCATTACTCCATTATTGGAAAAATCTTCCCAGCTCACAGGCTTAGTATCTCTAACTCACATTTCTTACATCTTGTTTTGGTTGCGTGTCAATAACCCAGACCGAATATCCAGAACAATCTTGTGCCGTGAAAGGGCACCTTTAAAGTTAAAGCCAAATTCAAGGTTAATTGTCAAATAGAAATTTGTGATGTAGCATGATTTGCATTTAATCAATATTCATGGTGAATTAGTGGTGAACAACCGGAGTAAAACAAAAATAATAAACAAATGAACATACTCCACCTGTTTAAGGAAAATCTGAAATAGTGATGATTGAGCCTGTGGCTACTGTATCAACTGTGAGCTGATAGGGGGTAAAAGACAACACCAGCTGAAAGTGGATTTTGAAAAATTCCTCTGCGCAGAGGGGGGCATACTTCTAATGAGGCGGATCTTTAAGTACTGAATAATATATAATAAAAGTTGATAGTTCATTTAGTTTCTGCTGCACTTCAGAGAGAAATGTTCACAAGTCATTACTCCCGACATCCGCAATGTGAACAGTAAGTATTGAGGAATGCATTTAATATTGGCTCAGAGGGAAAACATGAAAACAATACCCTGAACAAGGACAAAAGAACAAAATATCACACCACAGCGGGGTCCAGTACACGCAGTTCCTTCAGATTAAAACAAACACAAACACAAGTAATTTTAGGCATTTATTTCCGCTAATAAATAATTAGTTATGTCCATGATTAAACATGTCACATTAATCAGCATGTATTTCTGAAAAGCCATCATTAGCCAGCATGTCTCCATGGCCAGTCCATTTCCTTCTGACGCAACCTTCTATAAAGTTTAAAAATGATATGGCAGCCATACTCGGCAGCCTTTCTACCCATCAATCCATGTAAAAGACACATGGCCTCTATGCTTGTCAGTCCCAGTAAAGGAGACGTAGCCTCTGTGCCCGTCCAGTAAAGGAAGTGTGATCCCCAGACTAAGTGAAGGAGGTAAAAGAGGTGTGTCCGCTGTGTCTGTCATTACCATTAGAAAAAGGAGTGACTTTTGCCTCAAAGTGAAGGAGGTGTGGCTTCTGCTACTGGAAGCCTCAACCGAGGAGGTGTGTCCTCTGTACCTGTCAGACCCAGTGAAGCAGGTGTGGCCTTTATGCCTCTCAGTCCCAGTGAAGAGGGTGTGGCCTTTATACCAATCAATTTCAGTAATGGAGGTGTGCCTTTATGTCTCAGTCTGAGTGAAACAGGTGTGGCCTTTATGCCTATCAGTTCGAATGAAGGGGGTGTTGCCTTTATGCATATCAGTCCCAGTGAAAGGGGTGTGGAATTTTTGCTGATCAGTCCCAGTGAAGGTGGTGTGGCCTTTCTGCCTTTCGGTCCTGGTGAAAGGGGGTGTGGTCTTTATAACCATCAGTCCTAGTAAAGGGGGTGTGTCCTTTAAGCCAATCAATCCCAATGAAGGCGGTGTGTGGCATTTATGCCCCATCAACCCAAGTAAAGAATTTGTGGCCTTTATATCAGTCAGTCAGTACCAGTAAAGGGGCGTGGTGTTTACGCTGGAAACGCCCAGTAAAGTACAGCCTTTATGCCCACCAATCCCAGTAAAGGAGGTGCGGCCTTTACCCCTTTACTTTTCCAAACTGCCTTTTTCTTCATTTGGCTCGTGGGTGGAGGGTGGAGTCCATCCCATCTTACTCTGGCAAAGGCGGAGTTCACCCTGTACAGCTCGCCAGACCACTGCAGGGCGAACACACACGTGCAACTATTCACATTAACATTCACACTTAGGGGGCAATCAAGAATATTCAATCAGCCTAATGTGCATGGCTTTGGACTGTGGGAGGAAACCGGAGTACCCAGAGGAAACCCATGCAAGCACTGGGAGAACATGCAAGCTCCACGGTGAAACGAGAAACCCAGGACATTCTTGCGGTGAGGCAGACGTGCTAACCACTACGCCACCGTGCTGCCCGGGATAAAATTAACCTACTTCACGATTCATACTTTCCAAAACTGCTTGTATTTTTGGAGTTGTTGCCTACTTTATCTGGATCTTTAATACATTAATATAATTACCGGACGTGCTTCTGTGCACACATTGCATTTTGTTTTAACACATACTGAGATTATTATAGTAGTCAGTAACAGTACAGAGCTGTACAGCCGTTGTCGTCTTCTTTAGATTTTGAGAAAGACAGAAGCATCACCACCAGCATGTGGACGAGCATGATGCGAACACTGTACTACAGTGTTTTACTGCATGTTAGCACTACAAGTAATATCACATGTTTGTTCACCAAAAAAATCCTCTAATTAATAGGCAGCGCTATCAGTTAGCGACGAGCTCAGGGCTCATTTCTGACTTCATGCCTCGAGTAAAGAAACAGAAATGTAATTTGACGCTTTGCTCCATCGTGCATGCTTAATGCCATGCTGGCAATGAGCCTGCCAGGGGTCACAGGTTGCCATGGATACAACAATTGTTACAACTAAAAAAAGGGCAAGATGAGGATAAAGAGATAAGAAAACACAGCTACTTGTTATCCCTGCCAATCTGCCATGTAATGAGAAGATTTTGCCCAAGGGTGAATAGATGTACAATAAGATATTTTAATAGCTTTTCCTTTCTAACAAAAACACTCCCAAGACTAAATAGTTTGACTGAAACCAGGCAATGGTTCACGCAATAGACTGAGGTCAGCAATTATAATTCCTTGGGAACATAATTACTTTGATATAAAAGAACATATATTTTCAAATACATTTTTAAAGCTTTCTTTATGAAGAAAATAATCCACGTTGCACACAAGATTTTACTGAAAGAAAAAAAAAAAAGAACACTGTAGGTTCTTACGACTGAGCAGCATTTCACAAATTCAATACGTACATTAATCTGAAATAATCCAATGGAATTCTAGCCCATTTTTGATTCCTTCTACTCTTAAGAGCAAAACAAAAGCCGTTACTTTACCCACCATACCATCACCAGGAAGTGACCATAATCCAGAGGTATCTTATTCACATGATTGTCTACAACAGGAATGTCTAGTCTTATCCGCAAAGGGCCGGTGTGGGTGCAGGTTTTCACTCCAAACGAGCAGGGGCCACCTTCCACCTGTGTGGACCACTGATCTCGGAAAATGACAGGATCATGTACCTTACTGTTTTGCCATACTGGTGCCATCTTGGTGAGCCCACTTGACTGTTGAACATTACACTCAAATAGCATGAAAACATGGTGAACATGGAAAACCATCACATCCAATTCAATTAATTATAACTATCAGTGGAATTATTGATAAAGTGATATGAATTTAAGGTATTTTTACCATCAGCAATAAAATTTTCAGAGTTTTTAAAGGCTCCACTTTGAGACATTAAAGCAAGGTGGTCTCACCAAGATGGCTGCCACCCGACTTCAAAACTGAAACATTAATGTGCATGTGGTTTTTTCTCTCTCTCTTTTTGGAGATCAGTGATTAGACCAGGTGGAAGGTGTGGCTACGGCTTAGTTAAAGTGAAAACCTGCACAAATAAGACTGGTCTATCTATAAACATTTCAATGATGTATTTGAATAGACAGGAGCTTCTTCTTCTTCTTTTTTTTTTTTTAAGATAATATTTTGCAGTATACTTGAAAGCTGAAACAATACTCACATAGGACAGCATGGCCTTTAGCTCTTCATCACTCCGAACTGTTATTCTGTCACCAACCTCATCTTCATCTAAAACCAAAGCGTGCACCCCAGGGTTAAGCATTTTTTCAGTACATTCAACACGAACAATTCAACTTCTGTTCACATAGCTATGTTGTATGTTTTCACTGAAATGCTTGTAGATAGTTGGTTGGATAGATAGCTGTTTTCCCAGCTGTCACTTTCCATTCGTAATTTATCTGAATGCTTTAAAGTGTTATAATGCCTTTGTATGCAATTGGGAACACATTCTAAATGTCAACATGGTGTTGACTTCTTTTCTTGCAGAACATGCTGTACGTTTTTTTTACTTTTATTTCCTAACCTAATAAGAACTGATGTGACACACACTGACTCGGGATGAAATCACTCTCACACTGCGATTGTACTTGGAAATTCACTTGGAATCAGGCCTATATCTCATTAGGTGGTTTCAGACCAGTTGTTGTGGTTATGCCTGTGTTCTTACCCACGCAAATGGACCACATTAAGGCTACCTTTAATTAAGACACACTATACATAGCATGTAAAAGCACGCCATGTGTTTTTTATCAGACCACTCTTTTTGCTCAGCCGCTTCTTTCGCAGCTTGAGATACTGACCCCAAACACACTTTACATAATCCATCCTATGCCCTAATGGTGCACTTGTATACAGTTTTTGGAACTGAGAGAACACTCATTCTCTCATTTTCTTGTCTTTTTCCTCCTTTGAAATAAAGTGTTTTGGAATCAAAGATGTCCTGCTCGGTCACACAGACAGCCACCAAATTTACCATGATCTATCATGATAACTCCTCCAACACGTACCCATTATATTTTCCCCATTAGTGGAACTTAAAGCGCCCGAAGCTGATTAGCAAGACTGCGCACCATGCATAAAAAGTGGTCCATGATCACTTGGTTACCAAGGTTGGAGTAGAAAAACTGTGGCCTGCACGGAACCTGACTTCAGCTACATGAAACACTCTTGTGTTGAATGCACAGGAACACCAACTGTGTCCTTGTGACCTGACTGATGCTTGTTCGTAAATCCCCACAGCCACACCCACAAAATCTAGGGGGAAATTTATTACAAACATTTAGTTACTAGCGTTTGTTTGTTTGTTTTTGTTGTTCTTTTTATGGGTTCAAATATTGAAAGAGTGGTTCAGGGAGCATGAGGTATCATTATTACACATGAACTCAATAATACACATGTACACCTTGCACTACTCTGCACACACAACATACCGTGCCACTTATAAAATAGTCACTACATTTACATTTTTATTTTGATATTTATATTCGAAAATTTAACTAATGGTGTCCTTCAAATAGTTTTTTTTTCCTTCTTGACATTGATACTTTTTTTATCCTTCTTCAAATATAGGACAGTCCTAACAAGCATTTCACTAAGTAAGTAAACTTTATTTATATAGCACCTTTCACAGATAAAAATCACAAAGTGCTTTACAAAGTGCGAGTAAACATAGTCATAGATAAATACAACAAACAAAGTTAAACCATTCATAACTAGAAGTAGTGCATTTCACTAAAAGCTTGTCTAAATAACAGTGTCTTCAGCTGCTTTTTAAAAGAATCAACAGAGTCGACCATACGGAGAGACAGGGGCAGGGCATTCCACAGTCTAGGGGCTACTGCTTAAAAGGACAGGTCTCCTCGAGTTTTAAACCGGGTCTTAGGGACCTTCAGGAGGTTTTGGCCAGAGGACCGGAGATTGCGGCCCGAGGTGTAAGGAATCAACATTTCGGAGATGTATTTAGGGGCCTGTCCATTAAAAGCTCTAAAAGTCAAGACTAAAATTTTAAAATCAAATAAATTCTAAATTTAACAGGTAGCCAATGTAAAGAGGATAAAACCGGTGTGATGTGTGCCCTTCTGTTGGTTCCTGTTAAAAGCCTTGCTGCAGCGTTCTGGACCAACTGTAGACGAGTGACTGCAGATTTGTTACAACAAGTAAAAAGAGAGTTAAAATAATCGAAACGAGAAGAAACTACATATTGTACTGTGTATGATTTTGTACGTGACAAAACAAATTGGAATTTAACTAAGCAGTACAGTCCTGACCTTCACCCTGTTGAAAGTCTTTTGGGACGTGCTGGAGAAGACTTTTTGGAGTGGTCCGATTTCCCCGCCATCGATTTAAAACACGGACAATGAGTTTGATGTTTTAGTTTCTTAAGTAAACAATGACATTCTGATTATGTGCTGCAATCAAGGCTTAAGACGGTCCAGCACAACACTAGAGTGCATGTTTTTTTTTTTTTTGGGATGGACAGTGTGTATATGTACATATACATATAAATCACGCAAACCCTTATCTCCTAACACTTCAGTCTCATCACAGGCGTCATAATACTCCGGGATAAACTAAGGTGTAAGCCACATGCCATGTCAACGGTGAGATCTGGTCTATACAGAACCTGTGATGTTTACGGGTATCACAGAACCTTAAGATACTTTACGCTTCTGGGAATCCCATCAGAAAGATTCCTAAAACTTGAAGTGTTTTCCTGAGCACTGGGTGATACTTACTGACCCCAAACTTGTGGGCACTTTTTGGAAAGATGCGCACGTTCTCTCATTTCCTTGCATTTCTCCTCTTTTGAAATAAATCGTGATTTGGAGTCAGAAATGTCCTGCTCGGTCACACTTCACCACAGAGACCTACAGAACACTCCAGTGGTGGAAATGGATCTACTGCTCCTATCACTGAGCAGCACACACACTGCACTCCATGTTTATCAGCCTAATGTTACTGTAGAGTTCTGTTGGTGATGTTAATGGCTTAAAATAAGCAGTGCTCACATTCAAACGCTGTAATGGTCGCTTCAGGCATCACGTCTCTAATTGCGATCTGCAAAGCACAAATGAGACACACCACAATTATGACACTGCTTTAGTCCTTCACTTCAGAGGGGAAGAAATCATACGGCTAGTGATTTTTACACTACCAGTAAATCGTTGAAGCTCAAAAGTGACGGATAGTCCACCGAGGAGTCCATGTCCCCCACCGGCGTCTTTATCCGGATCACGATTCCTTCAGTGTCCATGGCGCAGACGTTACTCAAAACCAGTAAAAGCATAACAAAACGCGTCTGCTCATAATCATAATCTACACACGGCTGCTTTCCTGTCCTTACTCTTCAGCTAACAGCTGGGAAGCATCCCAACTTTACTCCTTTATTCCCATCCAGGGCACTACATCGAGTGCCCAAGCAAACATCTCGCACTGCATGTAGTGCACTTGAAAAAGGCAGCACCGAGCAATTCTGGACTCGCCCCCAAGCTAATATGGCTAACTAAACAGATAGCCGGTTAGCATGCTAGCTAACCGCCACTTATGTTGAAACGGTGGGTATCTCAGCAGCAAGTTCGGATATAGTCGAGGAACTCGTTTAATGACATGTTAGAAATCCAGTGCAGAAGTCTGTGACAAGTTAATATTATACGTGTGAAGTTAGTGCTGGCTAAGTGTCAACAAAATTCAAGCAGAAATGTACCGGAAGTGCGCTAGTGTAAACCGGAACACGGAAGTACACAGACCAATCGCCCCTCCTGCCGCCATAAAGATAATGACAAAAACAAACAATCAAGTGTTATTTCTGTCTTATATCTGAACACTGTCCTGCATCAGGTTAAACAAATACAAAAACAAAAACAAATACTAAATAGCAGAAAGATTAAACATTTATTTAAAAAAATGTATAAATATATATTTTAGTTGTCTTTAAAGGAAACCCCAGTTATTTTGACAAGTTACCTTTAAAAAGTCTTTAATATTGTGCTGTTTAGAACAATAAAGGGAAAAAAAGATTTTTAAAAAATAATATGTAAAAGTAAGAGCTATTCTGTGCTCTCAATTTCATGGGTGTCACCATCTTAACGTGGCTAATGCACTCTGGGATTCTTGACATGTCCAGTGTGGTTACTTCCTGGTTTTTTGTTGTTGTTTTTTTGGAGGGGGGGGGTCTTTTTTTAATTTCTTTTTCTTTTTTTTTTTTTTGGTTGTTTGGGGTTTTTTGTTTGTTTGTTTGTTTGTTTTTTTTAATGGGGCTGGTCACCCAATTTTTCTTCCTAACTTTAGACATGACCAATTCCCACCCGTCAAGTATTGTCTCCATGTGACCATTACCAAATAGGGAAAGTCACTTGGCACAACATTCTCTTATCTGCCGCTTGTATTCATGAGCTCACAAATGCTTGTGATTGGCTGATGATTGCTCAAGTGAGAGGAAAACGAGCGTATGCCATCCCTCCCAACCTTGACACCTCCTGATCGTGGGCTCCTGGTCTCGAATAATGCATGCACCAACCTGGATTCGACCAGGTCACCACGTTGATGCCTCAGATTTGGTTGTTTTGAGAAGTCAAAAATCACCAAGAGAAAGTGAACTTTATATCAAACGGTGAGATAAAACAGTGGTAGACTGAAAAACCAGCCACCATAATCTCCATGCGGTATGTTTAAACGAAAGTGCCTCAGTGATCAGGAAAGCGCAAGACTGTTAGTGGGTTTTACAGAAGTGTGCACTGCATTGAGAGTGTGGACCTGTCAAAACAATTACGATTTCCTTTAACAGATTTCAGGAACTTTAGGAAATGCTTCAGACTGGGTGGCACAGTGGCATAGTAGTAAGCACATCTGCCTCACAGCAAGAAGGTCCTGGGTTCAAGTCCTTGGCTTGAGCGTTTCTGGGTGAAGTTTGCATGTGCTCCTCCTCGTTGTGTGGGTTTCCTCTGGGTACTCTGGTTTCTTCCCGCAGTCTAAAAACATGCACGTTAAGCTAATTGGCTGTTACAAATTGCCTCTAGGTGTGGATGTGAGTGCGAATGGTTGTGTGTGTTGGCCCTGCGACCCTTTTTATATTTATAAGTTCCCTACTGACAACATATTATGTTTTTTAAAAAATTCTGTTTATCTATTTTCAACACAAATGCCACGCTTGATTATTTTCGCTGTGAAAGGTGGCAATTCTCCATTGGTCTGTAATCAGCCTTGCATATCACTTCAGAAAGACTCACGATAAAAGAACACATGCTCTAAACTTCCAATGTAGCTATCACAAAATACATAATTATTCAAATTTGTACATTCGATAAATTTCATTTAAAATTATGAGCTATACCTCTTTTACCTTTTGGAGGAATACTAAATGAAACATTTTAAATATAAATATATATTTTTCTTATTTCCAACCTTTCTTATTTCAACTTCTAATTCCCCATGGGCATATTTGTCACGTTGCTGGGTTAGGGTCACATTCCTTTAATAGAATGTTTCTAATAAATCTGTTGGTGCCTTTACTGTCACAAAAATCAATATCTTTAATGCAAATCTTTCTCAACCCAGGAGAGACCTTGGAGTATGAATGTTTGCTTTAACCATTGATCTAAAAGAGTATGGCTGGTATGCCATATTGGTATGGCTTTTATTGTTGCTCTTAACAGTACATTGAAGTGAAGTGGGAATTTCTCCCGTGACTCCTCATGCTGTAATAGATTTACATTATTATCCATAAAATGACTAGCAGTCCAAGTCTCTTTGGATTTTCATTTCTCAGTGAACACAGGTTTCCTTCTGAGCAATATGTATCTGTAGTTCTACACTGGTATATTGTTCCTTTTTTGAACATGTCATTGAAAAAAAGGAAAGAAAAAATGTTTCATTTAGTACCACACACACACACACACACACACAGTCATACACACACAAATCAAAGTGTACAGTCTTGTAATTATATTCACTCACTCACTTTCTCATTTGCAGAACTGCATATCTTACTCTTAGGGTCACCAATACTGGGTGAAGGCAGTATTGTGATGGCAGAGTGACAGCTTGTCAGATTATTGCAGGGCAGTACACAGACAACCATTTACACTTACATCCACACATAGGGGGGATTATTATTATTATTATTATTTTACTATATATATATATTTTTTTATTTTGCTATACTGTATTAATCCCGCAAGTGAAATTATTGGCTCTCCATTTAACCCATCCAAAGTGAGCACACACACACATACTCAGAGCAGTTGGCTGCCATACACATTGGTGGAGCAGATGGGTCTCTTGCTCAAGGACACTTCAGCCATGAATATGGAGGAAGGGAAGGTGCAGCTCACCTTCTTGCTGTGAGGTGGATGTGCTAAACACTACGCCACCCTGCTGCCCTCAATTTCATACAAATTCTATCACTTTAGTTCCAGTTTAGTTTCTCTCTTTCTCTTTCTCTCTCTCTCTCTCTCTCTCTCTCTCTCTCTCTCTCTCTCTCTCTCTCACACTGTCTCTACAAAAGGGGCTAAATGAACTAAATGAGAAATTTAATGGAACATTTCACCCAAAAATCTTTGGTAATCACTGTTAATGATGGAATAAAGTAGAGCCCTCATAGTATAAACTATGCTCTAATGTCATCAGTAGAGGGTGAATCATTTCAAATGTAACTTGCTGTTCCAGGGACCACGAACTGTCTAAAGACATTCATTATAGTCCATTGTATCATACCGTTAATAAATTATCCCAGTAGTCTCCAGTATTAACCCTTTATAACAGTCAGAGGTACAGCTATAAATTAGAGGGTTTTCTGAGGTTTCTCAGTATTGTGGCAAGCGTTTATTTATTTATTTATTTATTTTGGAGAATCATGTGCAGTGGTCTTACGATTATTGGCACTCTTTTTTAAGATTCATAAAAAGGGTTAGAAAAAGCCACCTTTTTGTGATTGAAGAGGATAATATATATATATATATATATATATATATACCTTTTGTTTTACTATAAACACAATTTTTTTGGTTTGAAAATTATTGGTTTTAATAGAAATTTTATTGATTGCAATGTCAAGTCAAGTCAAGTCAGTTTTATTTGTATAGCGCTTTTTACAATTGGCATTGTCACAAAGCAGCTTTACAT
>JAOUQZ010000035.1:7356041-7368413 GCA_028564935.1 Neosilurus hyrtlii
GAGGGGGGGGGGGGGGGGGGGGGGGGGGGGGGGGGGGTGTTAGGTGTCCTTATAGCAGTGTAATGGTAAAAGAAGAGTTAATTAGTGCTGAGTGCAAACAGGGACTTCGGCATGACTAATTATGACAGCATAAATAAAAAGAGAGAAACCAGAAGGAAGACAGACATAAGGACACCCTGTAACGTTGGGCAATCAGCCATTCCACTGTCAACAGACCACAGACAACAGAATGTGTCTGAAGCATATGTCCAATTTGAAAGGAAGTATCCTTAATAGGGCGTTATGGTGGTGTAGTGGTCAGCACGTCCACTTCACAGCAAGAAGATCCTGGGTTTGAGTCCCAGGCTTGGGTGATTCTGTGCGGAGTTTGCATGTTCTCTGTGTACGTGTATGGGTTTTAATGCACATTAGGCTGGCTGGCTGTTCTAGAGGTTGCCCCTAGGTGTGGACTGGAGTGTGAATAGTGTGTTGGCGAGTATACCCTTCCTTTGCCAAGTGTTGGCTGAGATAGGTTCCAGCCTCCCCACAACAACTGTAGGATTAAACAGATAAGTGAGTGAATGAGTGAGTGAGTATCCTTAATACTAATTAAATTAAACTGAAAAGCTCATGGTGTTTAATAGTCTGAATGATATTTAGTGCTTTACTGCTGATTGCTTCATTTTCTGAGCTGGACACACACTGATGCTTCCACATGGAGAAGTTCCTTTTATTTTTTTAATATGCATGTAGTACTGTTAGACAACTGACCAGAGTAATATACAGTGATAAGCAGCTCATTCAGGTGAAATCAACAATGATGGACTAAACATCTGCTAATTCAGCTCAGGTTGCATATCCAAGTCTAGAACAATAGTGTATGTGGTCTGTCCAGCTTCTAGTTAGGCATGTCCTCTCAATGGGCTTTCTTTCATAAGCTGAATGGGAAGTGGAAGAATGCCACTCACAACATTTTCTGCACGCACTTTGTACGAGGACAAAAGCGAAAAGCTTAAATACTCAGCACAGTTAAGTGCAACTGCGCTGTATTCATGTCTCAAGGTGAAAGTTAAACAGTCTGCTTTCAAACTGAAATGTTTGCAAACTCATTAGATTAATGTTCAGCCGGCATGCTGACCACATGGTTTTTGCAATGAGAGAGCAAAGGTCTTTTGCTGAAGTCCTAAAATAATAGGCTGAGCAGTGACATTAAGCAGGCATCGGATAGTTTGTGCAGGTGAATACACACACTGGGGATGGCCACCCAACTACATACAAATACACACAATCATTAGATTTAACAGTGGTGGTTAACCTTCTGTTATGTCAGTATCTCACAAAGAATTACAGCATGCAATGTTGATCTTCATCTACTATAATAAATGGCTTGTGTTATTTGTTGCATGGTAGAAGGCAAGCAGAGAGGGTAATGGAAATGTAGGGTTAATGTAGGTAGCAGCTTGGTGCTAATGAGGAAATAAATGCAGATGGCCGTTTGTCAGACTGACCCTCGGAGGCCATGTGTTACGGCCTCATGCTGGTGTGAATTTAAACGTCCAGTCAGCAATTCCAATTATCAGAAATCAAACTCAGGAGATGGCTCAGAGGAGGATCGGAGGGACTGAGGGCGAGAGAGAGGGCCAGAACACAATGTTGGTAATTAAAACCCATTTTATCAGTCTAAACTCTCTCTGTTCTCTCTTACACCATATCGACAAGCCGTTTAGCTGATGAGATGCTACATTTGACTTCAGACATATGAGCTGGAGGTATTTAACTTTGTGAAGGCTGAGGAAAACAAATAAAGGCCTCAGAAATCGGCCATTACTTGAAAACTCCCTTTGCTGGCACCACACAACCACCAAGCCCTAATTTCCTTCAGTGGACAAAATCGTCTGTCAATGTTAAGTGGAGAAAGTAATATATTGCTTAACAATAGTGACCCACAGCAATGCACACCTATATGAAAGCCAAAGATATCTGACATGAAGGCATTGGAAGGTATAATTACACTGTATATCTGGTTTTGACCCTCTTAAAACTAAGATTCTTTGCTTTTCATTCAGTTATACTTCTATCCTATCAATAAAAAAAGCCTCTAGCACTCTGTCTGACATATAACACCAGATTTATGGCGATGTTTTACATCTAGTACTACGCCAACTGTTATTTACTCAGATACTGCACATTAAATGATAATGTTTCACAGCACTTTTAAAATCAGTCTGCAGCTTAACAAAAAAAATGTATATTTAAGTTTGAAGTATTTATAGACTAAAATGCATATTTAGAACGCCAAGAAAATGGCATTAAAAAAAATTCCAGACAGAAGCTGTTTGTGCTGCTTACTTAAGTTGATTAAGTTTATCTGAATACCTAACTTCTAAGAAAATTATAATCAACTTTGACACCTAGTGAGGAAGAGATGCATAAAGAACAGGTTGTGTGGGTTTCCTCTGGGTACTCTGGTTTCCTTCCACAGTCCACTGGCATGCATATTTACATTTACAGCATTTGGCAGACGCTCTTATCCAGAGTGACTTACAATTACCTTTTTTTTTTTTAATACAAATGATCAATTAAGGGTTAAGGGCCTTGCTCAAGGGCCCAACAGTAGTGATAGTAGGAATTGGACCACTGACCTTCGGATCAGCAATCCATCGCCTTAGCCACCACTGCCCCGGTGCACATCAGATTAATTCAAGTCAAGTCAAGTCAAGTCAAGTCAGTTTTATTTGTATAGCGCTTTTTACAATTGACATTGTCACAAAGCAGCTTTACATAGTGAATTAAATTAAAGAGGAATCTAAACATTTTCTCTACAACCCCTACACATCCCTAATTAGCTGTTCCAGTTTGGCGAGCTGGTCAGGGTATACCCCTCCTTTGCCGAATGTTGACAAAAATAGGATTTTGTGGTTCAGCAAATGAGTAAGTGAGTGATAAGTCATCTGACCTACGACCTTATCCACATGTGAAATATTGGCAATGTACTGTAGATGTTAGCAGTATGTAAAAGAGAAAGCAATCCTGTGTATAATGTAATCAATTTCAGTATAAATATTTAAATACAAATAGTTTTCCTTTATTAGCTTGAATAATTTATCCTATATTATTTAATGCATTAATTCCTTCATTTTTCTGAACCTCTTTATCCTATTGGGGTCTCAGCCGACTCTGGGCAAAGACGGAAAACACCCTAAACAATTCACTAGTCCATCACAGGGCCAACACACACAACCATTCTCACTTACATATACGGGCAATTTGTAACAGCCAACTAGCCTAATGTGTATGTCATTGGATTTTGGAAGGAATAACCAGAGGAAACCCACACAAGCATGGGGAGCACATGCAAACTTATTTATTTATTATTTAAAATATTCTAAAAGAATCCAAAGAACAGAATCTGTGACTGTTTGCAAAGAATGTCACTATGAAACAAACACATAAACAAAAATAATGGTCAAAAAAACAAGCAAAGAAACAAACGAATAATAATAATGACAACAACTAGAACAACAATAATAACAACAACAACAACATCAATAATAATAATAATAATAATAATAATAATAATAATTTTATTATTAGTTGTTGTTGTTATTAATATGCTTCATTCATTAATTTTCTTAGCTGCTTACACCTAATTAGGTTACATACACCTGGCATCCATCCAACTCTTGGAGAGGGCAGGGTACACCCTGAACAGCTTGCCAGGACATTGCAGGGCCAACACACACACACAAACACAACCATTCAAACTCACATTCATACCTAGGGGTGATCTGAAACAGCCAATTAGCCTACTGGGCATGATTTTGGATTATGGGAGGAAACCAGAGTACCTGGAGGAAACCCAAGCAAGCATGGGGAGAACATGCAAACTCCACACAGAAACGCCCCGAGCCCAGGAATCAAACCCCAGGCCTTCTTGCTGTGAGACGGACGTGCTAACCACTAAGTCACCATGCCTCCCCTGTTATTATTATTCATTCATTCATGTACTGAGCTGCTCAATCCTAATTAGGGTTGCAGGGAGGCTGGCGCCCATCTCAGCCGACTCTGGACAACTCGCCAAGCCATCGCTGGGCAGAAACATGCTGACGGCACCCCAATGGCCTACTCTTTAAGAAAGTCAGCAATGGTTCTTTTATATGCTTCTCACCACATGCAGTGACAGACATGGCTGGCCTTTGATACCCCAGTTAGCTGCACTGGGGGGAGAGCAGTGACACCCCGGCGATAGTGGGGCTGAAACCCCAACCTTCAGATCAGTAATCCAGCACCCTACCACCGGGCCACCACTGCCCCATTATTATATTATTATTATTATTATTATAAAATATGTTCTTGGAGCAATATACAAGCTCAATGCTCTTATAATAGTATGACAAAACATTAAGAACCACATTAACAAAAAAGACCCCGTTACTGTAAGTACAGGATGCAATAAACATTTATTCTTACGCTATTGATTTTATTTAGAACTATTATTTCTGAGATACCCTTAAATACATCTTAAACCCTAAGGCCAACTAAAGCTAAATTAAAATTATTACTCCAGTTAGGAAAAGTGTTAGCTGCACATGCACTGTAGCTCCTCAGCTGTGAGCTTTTAAATGCTTGGCTCCTGTATGACTGCTGTAATGTGTACATGATAAATAGCATTATTATAAGTATATTAACGAGTCAGAAGGGAGTCAGAAGGGTCAAGGCCTTTAAATGGAGCAATTTCTGTCATAGTGCCATTGCCAGTGACCCAGAGCTCTGTGAAAGTGGATAGAGGTGTGTTGCACATAATACAAAGCCAATCTGAAGGCAAATCATATTCATTATACTAAACATTTTTGCCATGCCAGGCTAATGAGTGCTTGAATCCTGACCCTTTACTTCGTTCTGAAGATGAACAAGCAATCAAATGTGATACAAATGAGTGAAATACACATAAACAGTCTACAAATGCACACATGCACACAGTGCAAATAGAAATGTTGTATACAATATTGATGAAACACTGATGGTAAAAAAAATCACAATATTGTATTTGCACTGGGTGGCACAGTGGCATGGTGGTTAGCATAACCGCACACAGCAAGAAGGTCCTGGGTTTGAGTTCGAGGCTCAGTGTGGGTGTTTCCGTGTAGAGGTTGCATGTTCTCCGCGTACTTGTTTGGGTTTCCTCCGAATACTTTAGGCTCATTGGTTGTTTCAAATTGCCCCTAGGTGTCAGTGTGAGTGGTTATGTTGGTCCTGCAGTGGACAGGTGAGCTGTTCAGCTTGTACCCCGCCGTTCACCAGAGTCGGTGGAGATTAATCCCATGACCCTAGTAGGATTAAGCTGTTCGAATGAATGCACTTATATGGATGGACAAATTACAACATTTACCATGACATAGAGTTGTTTATTAACATTAACTCATCGTTTACATTACATTAACACCATTTGACTTATCAAGAGCAACTTACACTTTGTACCATATTTATTTAACTTATTCAAGGGCTAAGGGCTTGCTGAAGGAACCTACAGTGGCACCTACAGTGGTTTGAACCCTTAACCTTCTGATTAGCAACCCAGAGCCTTAACCACTATGCCATAACTCTCTCACAGTCCTGGCTTCAGAACGTTCAAAAATGATGTTAAGTTAAATATTCCCCAGTGCATCATAAATAAAATTAAATGAAATTAAATGAAATTAAATGGAATTAAATTAAATTAAAATTAAATAAATACTTAAATGGTTAAAGGAACATACAAGGATGCCGGGTTCCAGACAGGCATTAGATAGTGACAAAACAGTAAAAATAATTTTTGGCTATATCGTTATGTGTAAAGACAATGATTGCACACTGATGCAAAACACATGCGTTCATTCATGTCTCAAAAGGTTACAGCACAAAATCAATGCATAAAATTACATACAGACATAAAAGTGCAGATTAAGGTATCAGAGAGCAAAGTGGCATCCTGATTTAGTGCAGTATTGATCCTTAGACGGCTCCCGTCTGCTGGGTCCAAAGAGGCGTGTGACGGGTAGACTCCAGAGGGACATTTACCGCATTCGTAAGAATCAAACTACATTGTCAGACATAACAAAGGCGGCTGACATACGAACCGTGAATCGTACCTGTTTTCTATAGCACCACATTCTCATTAAAACCCACAGTCGTGCAGCTGAGGCCCCCTACAAAGCCACAATACAGCGCCAGAGCCTGAGGGCAAACGCCCATGACCTGTTCCTAGCCTTCCAGCCATAATAACACAAGGTGGAATTCTGCAACAGGTTTGAATGTAAATGGAGGTTTGAATGGGCATCGGGTATGTACACGTGTCTGCTGTTTGGGTTTCGTCTGTCTGTGGCTTTTTACTTTAGGTTTTGAGACAGAAATGGCTCTCTGCTTTTGTCTGCCCTCATTCTTTTGATGTATTATCCTGATTCACCATTAAAGGACAGAGATAATATTACGTACAAACTGTGCCCTAAATAAAATTGCCTGGCACTCTGGAGGATTTGTGCCACAAAGTCAAACATTTGAAAACACAATGGGAGAATTGGTATTCAGTCGTGAGCAGATGGGTACCTTGGTTTATATGAGTTTTAGTGTGATTACAGGGCAAGAGTTCACCACATAAGAGCCAGCGGTGGCTTGAGATGCTTGGCTGTCAACCTCAGAGCAGAGCAGCCACACATTTCTACTGTCACCATAATTTTGTTTGGCCTCAGAGGGCAGAGATAAAGAGGGTACCCATGTTGTAGTGAACCATATTATTTTAACAGGATCAAGGAGGGCTAACATGGCCTAACCTTTCAGACAGAATCCCAACTGCTGTCAAAGATCTGCGAAAACACTTGGTAGATGCAGCTTTCTGTATCTATTGCATCCAGTGCTGCTCTCTAGTGGTAGTGGCAACAGAGTCACAGTCATGTATATCCTATCCAAACCTTCTAGATAATTGGCTTACATAATGCGCATCGTATTATATCAGATATTGCGGATATCAGTATGTAGATATATATACTGTATATTACATGGTTTCTTTTGGAATACAACCAGAAATATATGATATATGACATTTACATCCAATAATAAATATGCAGTATCTCCAAGTGTACTGTCTACTAACTATCCCAAGAGTCTATCACATACACAAGTTTAAAAAAATTATATTAGTATAGGACTTACATGTTGGAGTATCATATATTACAATGATGTACATTTATATGACATGATAATAATCTTATATTCATTCATTTGCTGTACCAATTAATCGTACTAAGATTACGGGGAGGCTGAAGCCTATCTCAGCTGACCCTGGGCGAAGGCAGAGTAAACTGCCTTCCAGTCCATCTCAGGTCCAGCACACACACACACACACACACACACACACACACACACACGCACAACAATCCACACTAACACTCACACCTAGGGGCAATTTGATATGATGGTAAGAATAATAAAAATGATGAACCCAGGTTCCTTAGCTCTGGAGATTCACCCAGACTCTTAAAGAATGCCTGAACTCAGCTACAGAGTCTACTAATGTGGCCAGATCTGTCTACTATACGCATAACAAAAAGCTCAGGAATAAGCAAAATCTTAACCGAGCCAATAAAATTAAACTCCTAAGATTTGAGACCCAAATTCCTCACTCTCATTTATTCCACTGCTGGTAATGAATAATTAAATAATTGATCACTATGCTGAGAGCTTAAATTATTAGGGATAATACGGCCTTGTTTTGTGAGGTCAGGGCTTACCAGGACATTTATTACTATCATTATAATGTCATTATCTCATATGACCACTCATTAACTGTGTCTCAGACATCGTCTAAATTCCTCTTCACGGCATATTACATAACATACTAAATTACAGCATATTAAATATGGATTTTGTGTGCAATGATACTCAATCTGGGAGACAATTATGTGTGACAAACCAACTGCAGACTGATTTTATATCACTGCATGAGGAGAAAAGAAGATTGTGGTTAATAATACATGCTTTATTTAGGTACAGAGGGAGAAACAGAGAGCGAGAGAGAGGCAGAGAGCGAGAGTGTGTGTGTGTGTGTGTGTGTGTGTGTGTGTGTGTGTGTGTGTATGTGTGTGTGTGTATAAGACAGAAAATGTAAGAGAATGTGAGAGAATGTGAGAGAGAGAAAGAAAGAGACAAAGAGATTGAAAGAGAGAAAAAGAGAGTGAGAGAGAGAAAGAGAGAGAGAGAAAAAGAGCGAGAGAAAGAGAGAGAGAAAGAGAGAGAGAGAGAGAGAGAGAGAGAGAGAGAATATAGCTGAGTAAAACATCTGGGAAAATTCCTCTCTAACCCTTCAGCACTGTGTGAATGTTCTCTCTCTCTCTCTCTCTCTCTCTCTCTCTCTCTCCCTCTGTGTGCCCCCAGGGACTTTCTGTCATGTTGCCCAAATCGTCCAGTGTCTAGTGGTCAGGGGTCAGACCCTAAAAGCAGGATTAGTTTATTGACACAATAAGACCTAGCACTTTATTTGATGTTCCATCACCCCATTTACCCACCTATCTCCTGTTTGTTTCTCCATCTCATACGTCCCATGGGAGTGGCAGAGGCAGGGCAGAAGGGGTTTCGGTCTCATTTAACCTCACAGGTCAAGTCTCCGATGTGAATGTCCTGTCCACTGGTGTTACTCTTTTAACTAGAATAAGGCCAATATTCTGATGATGTGCATTTTAGATCCAGGCAGGATGTTGCTGGCTCAGGACACATCTGTAGTGATTATGCTCCTGGAGAGCTGCTTGAAAAGCGTTTAACTCATGCTGTACATGAGCATCTGTTCAATGAAACAAGCAGCCTCACAGCATTGCCATTTTGCCCCCTCCCCCTTTCCTCCACCCATTCAAACAACCAATCCTATTACAGCAAAAATGAATACATATGTTCTGCAAATTAAAACATGAAACAATCAGCCATATAAAAGAGAGAGGTACTTAGGTTTCAGATGTTGTTTTGTTGGTCACTGGGTTCTCTCACATCCACATTTTTACTCTTCAGTGTTTATAGTGTTAACCCTGCTAACTGTGTCTGTCAGCAAATCACTACCATGCACAAAACATTTTTTCTAAATAAAATAAGGTATAAAGAAGTCATGATATCATCATCATCATTATTATTATTAAATTTTAAAAGATCAATTTATTGGATTGCTATCTCCTAATAATTCAAAGACACATTATAACATCAATTTTCTCCTTTAAAAACAAGCAAACAAACAAATTTAATCTAAACCTGGAAAAGATTTCCAGGTTTAGATTAATCACCAGGTCTATTTGTTATACTACTACATGTGGGTGGAACAGTGGCACAGCTGAAGACTAGACAGCATTTTTCCAATTATAAACTGTTCAGTTTCTTGAGCCTATGCCCACTGTAGCATCAGGTTACTGTTCTTGGCTGACAGAAGCGAAAACTGATGTGCTCTGCTGCTGTTGTTGCCCATCTGCCTCAAAGTTTGACATGATGTTTGTTCTGAGATATTGCTTTTCCGTTCACTGTGTATGCAAGGAGTAGTTTATCTGAGTTACTTGAGTTATTTGTTCGCTTGCTGTCACCTCGATTCATTCAGACGTCCTGGATTTACATTTGTTTATTTGTTTGTTCATTTGTTTTACACACCATTCTTAGTACTTTCTGAAATAACTAAACCAGCCCTTCTGAAACCATTAACAGTGCCATGGCCAAAGACCCAACCATCCTTATTCTGATGTGTGATGTAAGCATCTGATGTGTGATGTAAGATCAACTGGAGCACTTGATGTGTGAATTTATTATTTGCTTGATTGACATGTACCACTCTCCCACCCAATCATTTGTCAAACCACTTAATCCTATAAGGGTTGGAGTCTGGAGTCAATCCCAGCCAACACTGAGCAAAGGCGGGATACACCCTGAAAAGCTCGCCAGTCCATCGCAAGGCCAACCCACTCACACCTAGAGGAATTTGGAACTACCAATTAACATAATATGCATGTTTTTGGACTGTGGGAGGAAACCGGAATACAACCAACCCACACACAAGCAAGGTGAGAACATGCAATCTCTACACAGAAACACCCTCACCGAGCCCGGGACTTGAACCCAGGACCTTCTTGCTGTGTGAGGATGTGCTAAGCACTACGCCACCACACCACCCTCACATGTATCAATAGTATGTATTTAACAAATGATGAAAAAAGCCATCATTGGTAGTGGACTCCCATCTGGAGCTGGAAGAGCAGAGTGGATGGTAAATTGTTGAATGTGACAAGTCATTATCAGATTGTCACACAGTAGTCTAATGACAATAGCACAGGACTCTTGGCACATCGGGTGTCTTAACAGCTTTATCTCTTTCCCTTTCATGCACACATACACACACACACACACACACACACACACACACACACAGAATCTGTTGTTCTCTCTCTTCTGGAGCACATGATGAATGCCTATGCAAGCCGATCAATCAGCAGATCAATCAGAGGTCAGCTCGCTCATGCCTGATCGATAACACTCTTGTTCCTGCAGCGGGAGAATGGCACAACGACTTTAGCACTTAATTATGTTGTTAATTGCTGTGTTAAGCAGGTCCCTCAGGTTGGTAATTGAGGGTGGCTGGGCCCGCAGTTTCCCAGCACGATGCATTAATTCACAAATTCAATAACTGGAGCTGAGTGCTAATATCTTTCCATGGAGATCCTCTTCCTCGACATGTACCCTTACAGTTAACCTGCACTTGCATAGATGGTTACGCTTGTCCTTACGGAGTTTCTTATTTCTATGACCAACATAAATGATACAGGGCATTCGTGTCTAAAAACCCATCATGTTGTTAAGTAATTAAACCAGAGGTATCATTCTTTCTGTGAAAAGCAACCTTGGACCTCAAATAATTCACTCACTCCATTATACCAGGGTTATCAGCAGTAAATACCCACTAAACCTCCCAGCAGGCTTCTCATCTATTCAGCACCTGGTGAAACTTTCACTTAGTGAAAGCCCTCTGTGAAAACTCCTAGAATTCAAGTACCGTAGAGAATACAAGACCATGGAGTTTTCAATTCTTTACTGCAGCTGAAAGCCTTTTAAGAGAAACTCAGGCACACTACCGCATTTGAAGTGACAGTTGTTGTATGTACTGTGGTCTAAGAAACAACAGTGCTGGGGCTTGACTACAAATCTATAACCCCATGCATGAACCTGATAAAGTACAAGTCAGACTTAATAGCATAAATTTGTATTTTTTCTTAAAAATGTTCAGCTTGATAGCAAACGAAAGTATTAAGCCATCATAATCTGGATGTAATTTTTCTCCTTCAATTAATCTATGGGTTATCAGGTTCATGCATAGGGCCACAGAAATTGCCACATATTAGGTCAGTTTCCCTTGTTTTGAAGCAGGAGTGTACATGGATATTCAAGCACTCCCCAAAAATTGAACCACCAGTAATATCTGAAATACCTGTTTGGCTGTTTGTTATGTAGAGTATGCATAAAAAAGCCACAAGTATTCTGATAAACATGGCAAAACTGCCATAGTGTGCAAGACAGAAGCAGGACATTCTGAAAAACAAATTTTCAGAGTAAAACAATACTTGATTACTCACTCACTCATTTGCTGATTCCACTGTCCAAATACGTGCACAGTAGACTGACTGGTGGTTCCAAATTACTCCTAAGTGTGAGTGTGAATGGCTGTGTGTGTGTTGGTCCTACAGTGGCCAGGAATGCTGTCCAGGGTGTACCCCGTCCTCGCCCAGAGTCAGCTGAAATGGGCACCAGCCTCCTCTTGACCCAAATTAGGATTAAGTGGCTTAGAAAATGAATGAATGAATGAATGAATATCTAAAGGAAATGTCAATACTCCAAATTGTTTTATTTTCATTTTACTTTCATTGTGATTTTATGTGTTCCATATAAAAGACTTTGTATACAGTATAATTAGTATACACATTATTAGTATTAGTATTTATTTGTACAAACAAACAAACATATCAATAATTCATGAAACAATTTGGTACAGGTTTATTTTTGCAAATATACACAATATATCTTTAGAAAAAACAAACACATTATGTATGTTAATACATTACATACAATACAATATTTTGAGTAGTTAGTGAGAGGGGGGAATTTTTCCATCCATAGAAATATGTTAGTAAAATTTGTCATTAGATTTAAGCTGACATTATCATTAGTAACAAAATGTGAAAATGGCTGTGTGTGTGTGTGTGTGTGTGTGTGTGTTTGATTTATATGTTTCTATGATGTTTAGAAAGTATGGTCCTAAAAAGGTAGCAAATACAAGTGTGTGTGTGTGTGTGTGTGTGTGTGTGTGTGTGTGTGTGTGTGTGTGTGTGTGTGTGTGTGTGTGTGTGT